>VZTO01001698.1:0-12452 GCA_013400615.1 Syrrhaptes paradoxus
TTTTTTTCCTCTTTTCCTAAACACTAAAGTACAAAATAAGGCTATTTTTTGCCTGCCTCTTATTTTTCCACAACTTTTAGACTTGACGCTTTCCCTAGTGCTGTGTTTGAACTGGAGAAGTCATATCCTTGCCCAAGACTAATCTGATGCTAGTGGCATCTTTCTGGGAAGGAGGTGGGAGCATTTAAAATGCTCATCTCATATCTTCTGGGTGAGTGCTTTACCTATTAACCCAGTATACAAATGGGACTATATACTCCCTCCCAACACACCCAAATGAAGCTAAATGAGACAGAAGGTGTGCCCTGTCTTCTTTCTGAAGACTCTACTATTCAGGCAACCATGTGGGTTTTCTGACTACTTAGAGTAGATTTTTTTTCTCTCCCTAGAATCTGAATTTGGTGTTGGAACCCCAATTCTATATTTCAGGTACTTTTTTATGTGTTTCTCTTTTTTCTAGATATGTCTGCTTTTCCTAGGCACTATTTAGGCACTTTTCTATATTTCAACCTATGACCCTAAGTTTTTAACAAAAGAAATGGAAGTTATACATACTGCAATCCCATAAAATGCTAATTCCATAATCTAGGAAGAATGGTCAAAAGTATTGTGAAGTTTCATGGTAACTTTGCAATCTCTATCCTCATTCCTCAAAGGTCTATACTTATTTTCATTTTTTTATAACAAAATGAGAAGCAGGAAGTGTGTCTATAGAAGTAGCTTTTAAACAAAACTGAAAATTGAGGAGCAATAAAGGCTAGGAAAAGCTTTTGAGCTTAAAATACTCACGTGAGGATGAAGAAGTGGATGAGCATAAAAAGTTCATATGGTAGATGCTTGGTTTACCATGGTGCAAACACTTTCACAGTGGATAGTGATTCAAGATATAACTGCTGTCTGTGTACTTGATATTGCCTTCACAGCTGAGCCTTGTTAGTGCAAAATCAGCCAGATTAGTTTAAATAGCTTTCAGATCTCCAAGGACACATCTGTTTGTGCCACTTCTCTGTGTTTCATTTTGTTAAAAGTCAAATTAAAAAATAATTAGAAAACATATATGTTTATATAAAAACAAAAAGTTACATTAGATAAAAATCAATATAATCTGTGTCAAGTTTGTCAGTCACTATCAGGAGGAGATTAGGATTTACTGCTCTCCTCCTTTCCACCCCAAAGAACAAAACACCCAGCCCTTCTTCTCTGAGAAGATTATTGAGTTTCTGCCCAGTGCACCTCATCCCTTCAGGAGACAGGGTGCTGATAAGACTGCCAATTCATCTGATCCCATGTTGCAAATCTTGTATTACCAGCCCTGAAAGCATGGAAATGTCAATATCGAGAAAAAACAAAAACCTACACATGTAAGGAGTTTGGAAAGGGAAAAGCATCTGCCAGCTATGCACTGGAAAAATCCTCCCTTAAGAAAGTAAGTTAAACAATAGCATGTAAAGCATGCAGGAAGGTATGCGAATTTGGAAGCAAGCTGAACATGAGAGTCCTTTAGCAACTTTGGCCCCAGACATTTAGAGCCCTGCACTGCCCCACTGACAGTCTGTGGTGATGTGCACTATTCCAGTTTCCCTTCTCTGGGTAGCACCGACAGTGGACATCTGTTAATGCAAAATTAACTCTCATGTCGTACTCCTCCCTCTCCCTGCGTGGTGGGAGCTAACTTGCAGGTGTCTGATTTAAAATTAAATGGTCAGGTCAGCCAAGTTTGGTAAAAGGCTGTTCTCAACAGATACTGGTTAGAGTGACTTGTGATGTCTGAAAAGTTTTAGGAGAATAGAGTTTGAACCAGAGAGAGCTAAGCAGAAAGCTATTGATTAGTTCCTTTCACATTAGCTTAATTTGATGTTCATGTAACAAAGGTTTGTTTGTAGTGGACTAATAGGACATAAAAATTTCCAGCTGAAAAAAAGCAAGGCAATTACAGGTTGTTCACTGGGTTGATGTAATAATCTTTCATTTCAGAACAGCTGAGTTCTGGACCCCAAGTGTAACCCTCTAGCAGATGCCTCAGTAACGAGAGGCCTGTTTCAATCTGTCTAGAGTAGAAATGCTGGAAAACATAGGTTTTGGGTGGAAAAGAAATAATCTTTTTAGGGAAGAGATTTTTTTTTTCCTGAAATAGAGGAAACTAGGAATTGTTTTCTTCTTTCAGGTTATGGCAAAGGAACATATAATTCCTTGGACTGCCTTTCCAGTGTCAGGAACATGGATGTTGGAATTTATTTAGAAAAAAGGAAACAAATAAACAAATAAGGTATTACATACATATTTACATACTACCTAACTCAGACATATTGTTGTCCTGTCAACATTTGCAAAAGATAGCTACAGGAATTTTTAAGATCCAGAATTCTTAGATTACTAAAATTTGCTGGGAACATTATGACAAAAATTTTTTTTTTGGAAAATAGTATTTATTCACTAAAAAATTTCTCAGAGACATTTCAGCTTAAGTAAAGGAGGTGGGAGAAGACTTCTGAGATCCAGAAATACAGTTTGGCATGAAGGAGGATCACTTAAAATTAATTCCTGCATCATCCATCACTTGCCTGTACTGCAGAGATTACTGCATCTACCTGGGATACGCAAGACCTCAGCTCTAATCCCTTCTCTAACAAACTTGAAATTCTGTGCCTTACATTTCTGGGAAATATAAACTATTTAAGCTATAGATCTAACTTCTTTGCCAAAGGCTATTTTCTTCCCTTGTGATGTAATCTTAAGAATATATCTCCCACTGAAATCAAAGACAGTTTGGGCTTGGCCTTTTTGGAAATGCTTGCTGTCAGGGTGACAGTGTCTGATCAAATGAAAGATCAAGCATAGACATAACATGGACTTTGGCAGACGGGTTACAAGGTATAACAGCAGAAACACACAACTCCTGCTTTTATTCGGAATGGTCCCAAAGAAAAAGAACCTCTACCCTTGTCCTACAGGACTTTTTGTCTCAAAGCTATTTAAAAAAAACCAACACCAAACCCAGAGATTTCTGAATATCAAAAAATCAGTAATTTACTCTTCCATTTTTGAATTTTATTCCCCAAAACTGCAATAGTAGCATTCATACCCAAATGAACAACCTCCCTATACTGAACAAGCCTCCAAAATTTCCCAGCTGCCAAAGCATGGTGCACATGCTCAACTTTGTGCTGGTGGAGGACTGAGTTCTACTGAAGTTAACCAGATTCTTTTGGCTACCTAGAGTTAAATCTGTGACTAATTGCTTTAGGCAAACCTTAGCTTTGAGCATGAGGTTAATCTCATTGATTGCAGTGGGGTGGCTGATGTTCTAAAAGCTTAGAAAGTGCAGGAGTACCTGGCTGCAATGGAGCCACTGGAAAATGGAAGAGACAAAAGATTAGCAATCCCTGAGCAATACCTGAAATCTTAATAATATACACCAAAAATGTGAATAGGGAAAAAAGTACGGAACAGTCTCATGCCTACATTATATAATAGACACCTCACAAGAAATGTATCAAGACTCAAGCACTGAAGAACAGTGAAATTTGAGGAGTTAGAAACACAGTAATGGGACTATGGATTGCAACCTGATCCTCTTTCTAATACGTGCAGTATTTGTTTTGTAAATTAAACTGTACTGTTTCAAGTCTCAGCTCTTTCAGAGATTGCATCCTCATTGCTTAGTATTGGTTCATTGAGTACTTTTATCATTTTAACACTGGAAACGCAAAGCATTTTATTTTAGATAGATTCTAATTAATTTTATAATTAAAATATTTTTACTTTTTTATTGCAGGAATTACTTCATGCTTGATAGCAAGAGGCCCTGACACACATTTAATGTTTATTTATCAAAGTGGCAAATCACTGATAATTTATGCTGGGTCTAGCTCTACACAATGAGGTTACTGTCGCAGCAACAAATTTTAATTAAACAGAACTAAGTTAGGGACTGACTGTGTTGTGGTATCAAACCAACATTTCATTATACTCCTGTCAATTCACATGTTTTGTAGTTGCTTAATACTGAACACAGAAGGGTGAGGGGATCTGCTAACTAATCAAAGAAGTTAGATTTGATGCAAACATATTTGTCTTGCAAATCCACATGCTGTTTGCAGAGGAGAACTGTTAATGTTTTCCCTTTAGAAATTCCGGAATTGGTCTCTTCTGGGCTCTGCCCTGGGCTCCAGACCATATTGTCGCGCTTGCTAGTCACTTATGCCTGCAGCAAAGCCACCCTGAAGGAGCATCTCTTGGAAGGGAACTACATGATGACTGGGAAGTGTGGATCTGGGACCAGATCCCACAGATGAAGCAGGTAAGTGAAGGAAGGTGACATGTCACTGACAAGACCCCAGTCTTGCACAAGAAAACCAGTTTCTAGCTCTTGTTGAATTAAATAGTGGTGAAGTGCTGCTACAGGTGTAGTTGTAGTGCTTGACAAAAGGCAGAAAACTGAGAGGAGGTAATATTTTTGAAGCTTGTGTTGTGGATTCAGGCATTTTGTTTTCCAAGTGATTATCACCACTGCCCTAGGTTTACTATGGGCTTTCATGAAACTGCTGATGTGCAACTGCCAAAAACACTTCTGAAAATTGGAGTAGGGCTCCCATGGAGTTTTGCAGAAATGGACATTGAAGTAGATGAGCATGGTCTGCCCAGTCTACCTCACCCAGCTTCAGTACAGAAAATCTGTTGCTGCATCAGGTTGATTTGGAGTCCACACTAGTAAAACCTGCCTCTGGGTAAGGTGTTTCTGATCCTGGCTTATGTCTGTCTGGATACCCAAGCCCAGACCTACATAAAACCACCCAAATGTTACAAAAATGCAACCCAAAATAGTATGAACCAGAACTAGAAAACTGTTAAGTATCTTACCACCATGTAACGGCTACATTTAATGCCAGTGTATATCAACAGAAGAGGAGGAAGGCACCTAGATATGTGCCTCATGCTTTGCTCATCATGATGTGATGATGATTAACAGTACAGCTGCCAGATACAATATGCTGACTCCACAAAAGCTGACTTTTCACTCACAGCTCAAAGTTATTTCTAGTTCCACAAGAAGCACTGTTAAGTTGCTATGCGTGCAAATATATGCATGAAATGCCCTGTCTCATTTCCTACCCATTGGGCTTTCAGACTTGGTCCTGACCCCAACCCATTTCATGGGGGTAAGGAATCTCTCCATTAGCTCCAGTGAGCTGCATCAGGCTTTCAGTGTGTTGCCTTCATGGACAGTTTGTAGTGGAATTAAAGGGCAAATGTCAGCCTTTAACCTTTGGCTACATATGGTTATTGGACATGATTCCTCCCAGTTGCTGGATGTGGTGGTACCTTGAAG
Source organism: Syrrhaptes paradoxus (assembly GCA_013400615.1). Lineage (NCBI taxonomy): Eukaryota > Metazoa > Chordata > Aves > Pterocliformes > Pteroclidae > Syrrhaptes > Syrrhaptes paradoxus. Next base: position 5,330 of record VZTO01001698.1, read on the forward strand.
GCTCAGCACTACATTAACCCTGCCCTCCCCTTGCTCTGGCACTCTGAGCATTTGCAGCAGCTTCCACAAGGAGTTCAGCCTCAGCTTCCTTCCTCCCCCTCCCTCTCATGTGCCAAAAATGTGCCAGTTACAGAACAAAGGAAATATCACGGAGTCGGTTTGGTGGGAGAGCTGCAGAGCCCAGCAATTACCTGCTGTTATCACCGTGGCTGTGCTTTCTGTCATGTTATATTTCACATTTGCATAGCTGTGTGTATGTGCTCTTTCATCACTGTTGTACGCAAGCTGTAATCAGTTCATTTTATGGCTGTCTTCAGCTAAATTCTTTGTTGATTTTAACATCACAGAAGTTGAAAAGATTACATATTATAAATAGATAATTAATATATCAGCACAGCTTGTTGCTCTCTGTCTCTCCATCTCTTTATGAGAATCAGGTTTAATGTTTCCTTTCCCTTTCTCTCCTCCATGTAGACTGCCTGAGAATTAGAATGAAGCCTGACAGCTTGATTAAAATTTCACCTGATATATTTCTGTTTCAATAGAGGATTCCTCTGTCTTGAATAAATTGGTCACATGTAAAAAATGAAGTCACTGATAAATTAGTTAGCAGGGTAGTTTTTTTCCTAATAATATTTTTTTATATTAACTATGTCCATAGCTTAGGGATATGTTTATATTCTTGGATTTTCATTAAAGCAATACATGAGCATTTTGTAACATCACTGGAATTAACTTCCAAACATCCTTTTGGATAAAAGATGTACAATTTTCATTTTTTTTGAATAGTAAACTGAGACCTTAGGTTGCCTCACTTTCAGATGAGGTTAGAATTAAACTCATGCATCCCGAGACTCCAGTCACCTCCTAAAAGTCCTTTTACTCCCAAGTCACAAGTGAAATCCATAGCAAGCAAACCAAAGAATATCAGCTTTGCTTTACTTTGTGGAAGTCTTAATAATTGTTCAATAGATGCAACAATTTCTGCAAAGTAAACTTAGACCTCCTTAAATCCTCTTTTCTTGGCTACCTTTCATGAATCTCTGAAAAGTATTTGATGTATCCTGAGATCTTATGGCCCTGCTATGGAAAACTAACACAGAACAAGCCACTTTCTGGGGCTCAGAAAGACATTTCTACCGCTTTAAACAGAGAGAAAGCATAATGCATAAATCCGGGAAGGGGAGAGCAGGACAGAGATGTCTCTACAGCCTCTTCATAAATCATGACTCAGATCACTTTGCAAATGCTGCACTTGTCAACACTAAATTTTATTTCTTTTTCATACACTGGTTTGGGAGCACACTCGTGTGTGTGACAGTAATAGCTCCAAGGTGTCTGAGAGAGCCAAGGGAGAGCAGAGGTACCTTGAGCACTTGGGGCAAGGGATGTCTGATGGTATATGCTGGGGCAGGTTTATCAGGACCTATGAATCCTCTGCACTCCAAGACACATATTAAAACCTTTATACGCTCAAGACCTCTGAAACAAAACCCCTTGGCTGAGGAAGCTACAGAGGAGGTGGGTGGGCAATGACAGTAAGAGCTCTGGGGATGGGAGCAGTGACTGTATTTCCCTGGAGTCTGACTAGTCCTCTGAAGGTGGTTTGGGAAAGGGTCCCAGCATCACTTGTGATGCCATCCTCAGCTTTCCCTGGTGGACATCCTCCTCCATAGCACAGGGTTCAGGAGGAGCCTGTTAGAGGCCCAAAAGGCTGTGCCTGAATTTGATCCTTGGCCAGCTTTTCCTCCTAGTGAAATCTCACTGAATGCAGCTGAGATGTGAGTGCAACGGGAGTGTCTCTGTCAGTTTATATGGATATCTGCTACAGAGCACAGCATGCCAACACCCAAAGGTAGAACAAAAATGTACCACAGGGACTTCAGTTAAAGGGCACTCTACAGAATAACAGAAAAAGTATTTAAATGTCAGGAGGATTTAATATCCGAGGAAGCATTGCAGAGAAGCTGAGCGCCATGTATTTTCCTTCACCCATAAAGGGATCCCCAAGTCAAAGCTCTTACCATCTTAAGCAGAGTTTTCAGAGGTAAATGGCATTTAAATGGTCAGGATTTACTTTCAACCGACCACTCTTTTCCTTCTGAGAACCAAATTATGTCCAGAATTCCAGAATTACAACCTGACTAAATCTTCTTCATTTCGATGGTGCAATAGTTAAACAACATTGAAGATGCATTGACCTAACACACTGACATTGCAGAGTGCTTTGAATGTAATGCCACTAGGATTAACACTCAACCTGACTTCAAAATTTCTAGATACCTTGACAGAGTACTTACATTTATAACACTTGAAATAAGTGTAAATGTAATTTACCTCAGCTGGTAGGTCCCCTGTATACTGTTAAAGCAATATAAAATGTCCAGAGTGTAAATTGTCATCAGACTTGGTAAGTTTTAATGATATTTTGTGGCAGCTTTTTAAGGATTCTTCCTTAACAAGAAACCTTTTATAACCCAAATGCAACATTTAGCTGGATGAAAGCACACTGTGTGAACTTCTGTTTTTAAAAAAATTCCAAATGCTGCTGCATAAAATCACTCAGTTTGGAAACTTCCCTTTTTCTGTAGTGAATAAAGAATTTCAAAAATAATCTCCTGAAAGGAACTTGCATTTGTTGCTAATCCTTTTGGCCTCTGTTAACTGTTCTGCAAATCTCTGGTGCACTGTCATGCAATAAATGGGAAACCTTCTCTGTTGTGTGTTTTGATCTTTTCTGCCTTTAATGCAAGATGAAACAGCCTGCTTGGTAGGAAGCAAATATCTGAAGATTCCTGGGAAAACAGAGAAAAGGAAAACTTATAATTTTCAGTAGTCATATTAAAATATGGGCATGAAAGCCTTTTGGTGGTTCCCAAGCACTTGTGAAATATACCGAAAAAATGTGTTGTGTTTTGTTTGTTTTTTTTTAAACAACAGTTTTCCTGTTCGTGTTTCAAAAAATTTGGAGCTATTGTTGTTACACCTTGAGTAATGATGATGATGATGATGCAAGAAAAATGTTGCAGAGTTTTCCTTAAAAGTCCACTTCAAATTCTTAGTACTATTTGCCTATTGTGTGTTTAAAATGGAGTTAAGGGTTAATCTAGTTTATAGAGTTGGTCAAAATTTGGAATAGCTTTTACAAGTGAAATGGCATTATTTTGACATTTCTTTTGTTGTAAATAGTGGAATGAAAATTTCAAAATTTTGCACAAAAAAAATGCATTTCTTAAAATCTTCAGTTTAGAAATGTCAAAGTGCTTCATTGAGACAGATTGTTTTGAGAAAGTTGAAACACTTCAGTAAGACTTTAGCATTTGATTTGGATAAAAGAGACCAATATAGCTGGAATGGAGAAGCACGATAATCATTAAAATAAAGAACTATGATCTAGTTACTCAGAAAGTGAACACCACATTGGTAAATTCCCATCAGGCGTGTTTTATTGGTTGGGGGGATCAGTTCTAGCAATATGGAAGCGTGTTTTATAAAAATCCTGTGACCATTGCAGGCTGTTAGTAGCTTATGATTGGAATGTGACAAAGGCAAAAGAAAAACATTGAAAATTGTCAATGAGATACTTATCTCAGGTGTCCTTTCAAGATAATTGACAACAGGTGAGACATTTCTTTTGGTATTACTTTGTTTTAGAGGTAAAGTAGTGAACTAAGGTTTAAATTAATTGAATTAGTTTTGTCTCTGTTGTTGGTTTTTGATGTGATTGTGGCAAAAGATATAAAATTGCAATAATTAATTTTTGCTTTCAGAAAAGTAAGTGAAACTGTTCTGTGTCTGTGCAGCCCTGAGCACTTCTGTAGGATCTCACATGATCAGGCATGGTCTTTAGAGTACATTCTCTTATGCCAGCCCACACCTTGGCCCTGGATGAGATCTGCCTGGAGACTTACTGGATGTATGATCTCTGGCTGATAGGAAGCAGCTGCAGCTTGGGACTATTAGGGGTTGTGGAAGTCATTGTGGTTTTAAAGAGAGGGAGCTAGAGCTGAAATACCTCTGCCTGCTGAAAGGTAGCACCACCCAGAGATACTGGTAGATGTTGCTGGGCAAAATTGTTCAGCATCCATCAGTAAAAAGTCCTGTAGTATTCCATTATAGAAAACACAGTACGAATACCAAACAATTCTAAAAGCTGATAGATCTCATGGAATAGTCTACAGTATTGAAATATTTTTTTCTTCTCTATTACATAGTCAAATTTCAACAAAATATTCACATGCTACTGTGATAAGACTGGTAGCTGCTTAAGAAAGTAGTAACTGTGTGTAAAGTCTAAGTTTGTGTATGAAGTCTAAGCTTATGACACGGGACTGTGTGCAGAGAATTCCAGCTACACCGGGGCCCAGCACCACCGAGGGGTCGGTGCTCCCTGGTGTAGTTTTGGTGAGGCAAAAGGCAACCGTTGAGGTGACAGCGTGGTATGTAAATGATAATTTAGCCTGGTAATTAAGGATATATTAAGTGCATAATCACGTTTATTCATTTAATTAAGTTTGGCAAGTTTGTCCTGTGACGTTAGATATCAATTGCTAAAGATACACATTTACATTTAATAAGCATAATTTCTGACTTGCCTTATTTTGTTATTTGCCAAGTGAACACCTAGAGAGACCTTTTAAATGGATTAAGCACCAGTGTAAGCTTAATGAATTACAAGAGCATAATTGTACTTTCATTGCTCATTAAATTTTGAGTTAATTATGTAGCAACTAGGTTTAAGATTTATTATATCTAAACTCAATCCACGGGCTCTTAGAAGTAGTCCGGGGGAAGGAAAACAATTTCCAAATGTACTATTTCAAATATATTTATTTATGAAAACCCATAACTCTGCATTTAAGAGGAGGCAGGCATCCACTTTCTGGGTCTTCCATCCAGAGTTGAGCTGTTAAGGAACCTCCCTGAGAGATGGAATGCTGGGAGATTCTCCTTTCTCAGGGCCATGTTTAGTCCCCTCTCCACCCAAGTTTTGTTACATTTTGATTATATTTTTCTGCTTTCCTCTGAACAGCAAAAATAATCAATTTTCCTTCCTGTAGGGAATAGTCTGACCTGGGTGAACTAGTCCTATTTAATAGTTATTGGGAACTTCAGAGTCTAGTCTAAAGAAGCTACCAAATGTGACCGAAAAGAGAGACAAACATCCAGAAGGATTGTTTTCCCTGATGATCTCAGGCATCTCTATTAGAACAGGATCTCCTCTCTTTCTACATAGAAGAAACTCCTAGGTAGCCAAGCAGGTGATTTATGTTAAGACAGTCAAAGTTAATGGAGAACAATCATCTTTGTGGACTACTGGAAATGAGATACGAGGGTGGAAGAGAGAGAGAGAAATTCTGATCAAGGCTGTCTCGGAGAAAACAGAGTGAAATCCTAGCATCCACCCAGGAGCTCCCTAGTTAATGAATTTTTCCCATTGATTTTATTAGGTTTTGGATCAGGCCATTATGTGTTTTGCTTGCTCCAAATTTCCTCAAACCACATGTGCTGGATATGGAACATGGACTTGGTAGCCGTGTTTCACTGACCTACACTCCTGGTGACACTGGGTTTGGAAATGCTGTAAGGTGAATGAGAGAATCAAGCAGCTCTAAAAACCTACAGCAGTAAAAGCTGTAGTGAAATTTAAAGAATATACTTGGTGAAAAGTAGATTTCTGATTTACATACGTAAACATTTGTGTGTTCCTTTGTATAGGCGGAAAAGAAAGCATTCATTTTTAGAAATAAACTTATTTCCATGTGATTAATTAAAGAAATTACTTAGCTGTGTGCAATTTGGTGACATTCCACGGGGATGCATTTTATGGGACAATATCTGGAAAGGTTTATTTCCAGTTTATAGGTCTCTGAATGTGCAAGACTAGAATAAATTCCACTTTTGTTTTGTCTATCAAAACTTTTATTTCTACATGTGACCTACTGCCCTTTTTGAAACCTTTTCTACTTACTTTAGACATGTTTCTTTTTGGTGAAAAATGTAATAAACTCAGTGGCCTGAATTTCACTATTTCAAAAACCGCATTGCCAGATTCTATACATACCTCATATTACCAAGGAAGATCTTTAAAAAGGAAAAGTAAAATTGTAAAATCTCTTTTAACCATAAAATTACATGTGAATGCTGAAAAAAATCTTAATGATGCAAAGCAGAGCCCCCCACATGCAAGCTTTTTTTGGATGAACCTCCAATCCAGAATTTAATGTTATCTGATTAGGTGTGAACAGAGTTGTCAATGAAGCAGAAAACAGGACATAGCTGATAAAACAATGAAGTTAAATAAAGATAAGGCGCCTTTGTTGCAAAGCCAAAAAATTCCATTTGAATTATTCCAGTGTAGTAATTTTAATCCTGTTAAACTTAATCTCTTGGAAATGTAACTAGGATGAATCCTCCAACTAACCTGGGATTTTTAAAAATCATGTAGGGTTTTATTAGATTCCACCCTGCACCAATTAAAAGTGTGCTTGTACAATCAAACAACCCTGGAGCAAGGTCGTGACTGATACAAATTTCTGTAATAGCCTGCATTTATGTCAATTTGTATCCACAGAAAACACCACCACCTCTTTCCTGAGGAAGACAAGATTATATTTGCTAGTGAAGAACAGTGGTTGCATCAGTAGGCTTTTTGGAGCTGGCTTCATCTTCCACATCAGATACCACAGGAGTGGAATTGGAGTGGCAGTGGCTTGACTATTGACTTGTTACCTAAGTTCATAGAGTCTCCTGCAAGTCTGCAATGGACCAGCACGCTTTCACTCTTGACAGAGATGATTTTACTTGATAACTTCCCATCTCTTTTGGTGCCCAAAGCCCTGAATATTTTCTAGTGGAGGCAGTAAAAATGAGTGAGTTTTCCTGCATCGTTCTTTGTGGAACCCTCAGAAATAGTACAATGGTTATTACTGCTATGGATGCCTTAATCACACCTTTGAGTGCCATGTAAACATGTCCTCTGTGTGCTAAATGTCATCACGTCATAGCCTTTTGATTTCAGCCTGGCTCAATCATCATTCAGTGAATTCTGTTTCTTTTGCCAGACGTCAAGGACTGTGCCCACACTGCCTGCCAAGACACACTTCCTCTTCTTCTCCTCCCA
>VZTO01001698.1:16037-35416 GCA_013400615.1 Syrrhaptes paradoxus
AGTCTGCAATGGACCAGCACGCTTTCACTCTTGACAGAGATGATTTTACTTGATAACTTCCCATCTCTTTTGGTGCCCAAAGCCCTGAATATTTTCTAGTGGAGGCAGTAAAAATGAGTGAGTTTTCCTGCATCGTTCTTTGTGGAACCCTCAGAAATAGTACAATGGTTATTACTGCTATGGATGCCTTAATCACACCTTTGAGTGCCATGTAAACATGTCCTCTGTGTGCTAAATGTCATCACGTCATAGCCTTTTGATTTCAGCCTGGCTCAATCATCATTCAGTGAATTCTGTTTCTTTTGCCAGACGTCAAGGACTGTGCCCACACTGCCTGCCAAGACACACTTCCTCTTCTTCTCCTCCCAGCTTCTGTGACCGCATTGATGGATTCTGGCTCTGCTGCTAATGCCCTCCTGGGTAAATTTACTGACTTCTTCCAGTTTCCTATGTACAGAACAACAGCAAAAGAGTCTTCCAGGGTAGTTACAATTTTTGAATGGAGTTGTGTGGGTTTTTTTTCTGAGCCTCGCTGCTTTATTTTAAGTATGTGAAATTAAATGGGGCAAAAACAGTGAAAGGAGAAGCTATGGTCATTCTGATCTTAATACCGGTACTGTCATAAGCAATACACAAATGGCAGAAGAGGAACACACAAATGGAAAAGAGAGGAAGCATCTCAAGTAGGTCATCCAGTTGTCATGCGCATGAACAGGACTTGTACTTGCTGGTAGCTGGCAGACAACTGAAGGTCTGTATTTAAGTCTCCACAAGATCCCTAAGGATGTAAGATCTCTAGAATGGATGGGATATTGGCCAGAACCTGGATCACATTATTTGTACAGACTGCTGTCTGCAGTTCTACCAAGGCAATGTTAAAATAATTACAGTTTCTCCTAGACCTTATTGCTAATTTTAGTGTGCTGCAGGGTCTGGGGTTCTCAGCTGTTTTCTCAAGCTCTTCTCCAGACGTACTCTTTCAGCTTGGGTCTTACCTGGTACACAATGATAAACAGAGGTCAGCTGGCAAACAGATTAGTGCTGACATTACTCTCTCTTTACAAAATGGAGACTCCTTTGACCAGCTGAAGTTTGCATGACATAATTGGGCTATTCTTAAATAAATTATCTGTGCCTGGAAAGAAGACAGTCCCTATAACACCAACATTGTGCAGTCACAGCTCAAGACATTTTGATGAGAAAAATAAATGAATTTATTGAAAACTGATAGGAAAATAATATTTAAAATTCAACACATAAATATTCAGTTTAAATGGAAAGAGACAGTTATCTATCTGGCTGCTGCTGTTGCTAGTGAGGAACACTATTTGCATTCTTTATTTTGCTGATGCTGTTAAGCTCTGAAAGAATGTAGTATAATATTGAACTGATAAAAATGCCTGGTATAAAATTGAGAAATTTTCATGGTGACTGGTCAGCTGCTGACAAAAAAATACTTACAGCAAAATATCAAATGCTCTGCAATAGCTTGAGGTAGGTGATGGGAGCTGTTCACTGCCTCAGCATGTGTCCATGGAATTAACCAACTGCCATCTACTCCTATTTCATTTTCCCTTTTTTTCCCCCCCCAGTTGTGTCCCCCCCCCCNTGCTTTGTAGAGAAAGGAACAAAATCACCAGTCTTTCTGGGCATGGATAGAGTATGGACCAGAGACAGTACCAGCTTTTGGATGATGTCATCCTTTTTGGAGGGAAGTTTACTTGCCTTCAGCCATTTTGTGTTATGCCTGGATTTTGGGAGGAGTTTTTGTAGATGGAGTGACAGGAAAAGGCCAAGAACAGCGAGGACAAGAAAGCTGGAGCAGAAGCACCATTTGGAACAAAGCTGGGGTGGGCGAAGGAGTCGGGTGGAAGTGCTCAGTGCAGGCTGGGGCAAGCAGTGAGTCAGTGCAAGGCGGACCATACCAGTATTGATAGCACAGCCTGCATTTTTCTGCAACAGCCTGGTGATTTAACAGCAAAATCTTGCATGTTGTGTATGGTCTTAGGTTCAAGCAGGAGTTTGGTGGTTAAAAAGCTGTTGCCTTTGTGCAGCAGACTGCTCCATTGTGAGTAAAACCATCATATGAATTAGAGAAAACTGAAATGACGATGAAACCAAATTGAATCCCTCTGCTTTCCTCATCTTACCGACATGAGGCTTGAAGGCAAAAAGAATACAGCATCCTGAAGTGAAAATGAATAACTGAAAATCGCTGTGCAACAGGGAACAAGAACTGAAAGACACTCTGTTTTATTAGATTTTAAATCAAGTTGTCCATACAGTAGGGAAATAAGTATTGCAAGTGAGTTTGCTTTTTTGTTAACAGATTAGGATGGTTTATCTATAAAACAAGAGGGGTTTTTTTTTGAAAGAAAACATCACTGTGACAAAACTTCATGAAGAAAGAACTCGGCAGCTGTATGCAAACAAAGACGGTTCCACCAAGCCCCATGCACCGTGACAGAGGTAACAGAAATTGAAAAGGCAGATTGCTGGCTGGTGCAGTTCTTGCAAGGAAGTGTTAGGGTGGCAGGCAGATAACTGGGTGCTGACTGAGCTGAGGTTTGGATAACTGAATACAATGTGAAAAACTGCTGGGAATGACACAAGAAATTGCTGGATGACAGATAGCAATGTGAGAAGCTGCCAAATGTTACAGACAGCCTCATGGAGGATGGCTGTCTTGAACAGGAAGTTAAAGGGAAGATACGCAAGAAACAGTTAACTTCACAAAAAATCCCCAAAAACACAAACAAGTACTAGGGATTTTGGAGGGAGTCAGATCTTGTAAGTCCAGTAGAACCTGGATAATCATCTAGGTAACGACTTATAAAAGGTAGCAAATTTGGATATGGATGTAGCAAAACTGAATGGAGTGCAGAACAAGTACTTACGGGTGGGTTGTTTATTTGGGATGTGACTGGGGTGGAGAAAGGGAGGTAAGTTGCAGCTATTCCAAGCCTTGTCATTAGCTGGTAGAAGAAAACACACACACACAAAACCAAAACCACCAAAGATTTAATTTGAGATTTAACGTTAATGCTTGAGTGAGGTCAGAGCACTTAATCAGACTTTACTCTATGAAAGCAATTTAAAAATTTCCGTTGTGTTTCAGGAACTGAATTACAGGTTGAGTGAGTACACTGTAATTTTATTTTATTTTTTTTTTTTTTTTTGAAACAGGCCTCCTGAAAGGAAAAGAAATGGTGAGGAAGAGAACAAAAGGAAGTGTGCACAGGCAAGATTGTAGAAATAAACTCTGTGGGAGGAAATGAGGTTAAGCTAGGGAGATTTTAATTTAGGCATGTGCTTAAATACCTTGTTTAATTGTACAGGACAAAGTCCAGGAAAATATTCAAACACTTCAGTAACACAAAGTCATGTTTTCATTTATCTCCTTGTGTCTTTAATTTTCTTCCAGCTTCTGTAAGAGGAAGGCTCAACCCCAATGTCACATCTTCCCTCCTAAGCATTTTAATTCTCTAGACAGCTTCTGAAGTTGGAGGCTGCATGTGGCCAAACAAGCCTTTTTGAAATGCAGATTACTAGAGTAAGAGTTATGTTAAAGGACAGGAAGTAACATGTTGAAATGATGACACATAGCTTACGATGGATTTTCTTTCTAGGAAACTAAAAGAGCTTAATTGTAGACTTAAAGTGTCACAACATAATATAGCATTTCATGGAAATGAAATATGTCTGGGTTTGTGTGTTCAGGCAGTACGTGAACATATATAGATGGAATATGTATAAAATAATATTTTTATTAAAAGAAGCAGTAAAGATAGTTGGACATGTTAGATTAATGATCAGATTCTGTCTGATTACAAGGAACAGCTGCCACACTTGAAGCTGTTTTCATGTCACATCCCATAATGAAAAAATCAAGGTCCGTAAGACTTCTAAATTGCTGGAAGAAGTGATATAGTTAATTCAGTAAGCATTACTCTTTTTTCCTCTAAAATAAAATTAAACATCCTCTCCATCATGGAGTTAACAGGTTTGACTTTCTGGGATTGCCATCAGCAAAGATGTAAAACTCGAGTCACAGTAACCAGTGTTCGCAAAGCATTAAACTGCACTTTTCATGAGAGAGTAAGGATAGAAATCCTCTTCACATTGCATATTGAAAGATTACTGCCTGTTTGACTGCCTTACACTTTCAATTAGGTGGGCTAGTCTCCTTTTCTGATCCAAAGCTCTCAGGCACAGTTGCCATCTGCTGTTAAGAAATCACGTTCCTCTGAGTGGTGCATGAGCAGTCCCTTCTCTTGCTTTATTAGGTGTTTTGGGGAGGAAAACTGTCACACGCAATTGAGGTATCTGTGATCAGTATCTTTGGTTTTGTGCTCATCTACCTCATAGACTGGTTTGGTTTAAAGCTGGTACTTACATTAGCCAAGTAGCATAGCTGAGCAGTTCTGCTATTTCACTGCTGCCCAGGAAGTGAAACACAGAAGCAAAGCTCACATGAGTGCAACTTCTTGTGTCTGGTGTCTCACCACTGACATGCTGACACATCAAAACTCCTCTATCTGTGCTGTATCACTTCATGGACTCTACAAGTGAGATATTTGATTTGATCTAACAGGCAATTGTATGACAGGTAAAACATATACACCCTCCTGGGACATCCCTATGCTTTGCTTTGAACCGTTTCAAGTCACCGTTTATTCAGATAGTTTGATCTAAACCTTTGTCTTTTGTGTATTGTCTGGAATCATGTACCTGTTTGTAATTCTTCATTAAAACACACAGCTTCTGGGATTCACCATTGCCTCTTCTATTTGTCTTTTATCTGTTTATATAACTGAACATACCAGTGTATTTACATTACAAAAAACAACACGGAGATTGGCAAGTTATTGATCAATTTGTCATTAAATAAGTGGTGTATAAATATCTGAGGCAAGTCCATTTCGTAGACACCTTTTGTCTGCAGCTTTTCATCAACAGGATCTAATTATGGTGAATTTTTTTTTCTTTGCTATTCTGTGATGCAAGAGCTGCATATAGAAATATCACATTGGTTATTAAGTACAAGGAAACCATATTTCAGACTTTCTTATTCCTAACCCAGCATTCTCCAAAACTACCGTATGCAGACAGCTGCCTGAAAGCCCACGTACAGTACTGGGGATAGAATATCGTCACTAGGAGATAAGTGGGAAAAATAATGTTGTCCAGACAGGATTAAACATCCATGACAGGTGACATAACAGTATCTCATTTAGGAAGTAGTTCTTTTCTATTGTTGTATGGATCTGAAGAGCTAATATTTAACAAGCAGGTCTTGCCATTCATTTTGCCTTATCCTACTGATTATTGCCTTCATTATTTTATCTGAGATGAGCAATTTTCCCCCCAGGTTCCTTTTCATTCAAAATGCTTATTGGTCTTTTGAAGCACATTCATTGAAAATAATTGTGTAGATTCAACTCTTTCTGTGTGAGGCTGGGTGATACAGCAATAGCTGCAATAGTTACAGTTGCTGTCTTACTCCTCTCACTGTCTAATTTATTCACCGTGCTTCTGTATTTTAAACTGAAGGACACCTTGCCTTGGAAACAGCCTCCACATGCTCAGATGAAAACTAGAATACGAGCAAGCAAACGTAAAGCTGAAGAGACAGCTTCTAAATTTTGCTAAATTTTGTCTCCTGAGAAGGATAGTGTACTAGCCTGCCATTCTGGGTATCTCCCAAGCAGACATTGTCACAGTGGATGACAAGGCTCCAGCACTGCTGTGTAGAAATGGGAACAACTGATGGCCAGCAAACCATCTCACAACAATAGTGGGTGGAAAAGTAGCATGTCCAGCAAAGCACTTGCATGGGTGCACCCTCACTATAAAAACCAGCTGGGTGAACAGTTATTAATTCCTCTGGACTGAGGTATCCAACTGATCAGCTGAGTTGAAGTGATGGGATGAAGTCTGGCGCAGATACTCCAAGGGTGACACTCTCCTTGCAAAGGTGCAGGTTTGGCCAGAGGTCTACAAAGGCTGCAGCCCCTCCCTGTCACTGCCTCTTCTTAATGCTGGATGAACATCCCATGCCTCCCCTTGCTCTGCCATGGGGGAACCCACTCCTCCCTCACTTCCCAGCCCCTCACCCAGCCAGCAGCAGGATTCAGCTGAGCCCATCACACTCATGGAGTATGGCCTGTTCATCTCCTACAGGTAACCCCTGTAAGATTTGGCCCTGAATTTCTCATCTTGCTTTGCAAAGAACAACTCCACCTTGTTCCTCACCACCTGAAATATTCAGCAATCAACTCTACAATGCTCATTTTAAATCTAATCTCCTGACCATCCTTCAGATTTATATCTTTGTATCTTTTTATTTTTTTACTGCAGGATGGTTGGAAGCAAGGTTATTTCCTTTAGCACTCTGGAATCAATTAAGGGGAAAAAAAAATCAACCACAAAGCAAAGCAAAACAAAACCAAAAACCCCCTGATTAATATTCCAGACCATCCATTTTATGGTTAGAAAAAGGCTCTGTGCACAAATTCATGCTCACTCTGTCCCAGGAAGCACTGTTGTTCAGCTTGCTAGAGGCTTGCATATAGATCATATTTCTCTTCAAAAGCAAAGTATGATTTTATTTTTCTTAGGCACTCATTGTTAAGAAGTATTTATTGTTCTCCTGGAGAAAGGGGGGACATAAAGAGAGGATTCTGGAAAAACCCTGGTATCGTTAAACTAATGCTGCTGTGCATTACAATGAAATGCTGTACTTGTGAAAGTATGTGACATTCAATATCCAGCAAAGTCATTGTTATTACTGTACATTGAATGTCAAATGAATTCATAATGGTGGTATATTGAAGGTAAAATATTATCCTGGATTCAAACGACGCAGTTTCAGTGAAAACTCACACTAGCCATTAGGGCAGTTGATGGCACTTTCAGAGCTCCACTGATGGTATTTTTTTAGTACTTCTGTTAGCTCACTTATAAAAACAAATGGCCCAGGAATGGAAGCATGATCCAAAGCCGCATGAGGTCAGTGTGGGTTTTTCCTTTGACATCAGTGGGCTGAGGATCGAGCCTGCAGGGTGGAGAGGGGAGGAAGGAAGGAAACAATGTTAGAAGAGAAATCAGTGAAGAGAAACTCTACATCACACTTCCCTTGGGTATTTTTTCATAACAGTTTTCTGGCTGGATTTAGCACTCTGCAAAGGGGAAGAAAAAAATACAACAGCAACTTGCTACTGGAGAAGGGCAGAATGGTGCTAAAAACAGTGGCTTAGCACAGCAAGAGATATTTAATAAAATCTCTGATTCCTTTTATATGATATGCCCATAATGATTTAAATAGCCCCACCATTTAAATGGTCTCCTGAAAAGGAGAAACTGCTTTGTGATGTACATGGGCAGACCCCTGTTAGACAAGCTACACCTGTATGAAGAACTTAGTACCTCCACCACGACCTCCGGGTGGGAGGAATGCTAAGTACAGAATACCTAACAGAGGCCCTAAACGGCATTATCTCTGAGAGTGAAATAGTTTAAAATGAAGTTTATTCCATTTTGCTGAAAAGGAAGACTGGTAGGTTATTCTAGATGATTTAGAGCATTTTGTTCTTTGTGCATTATGTCATCAAATGGAGTGGGAAATTATCTAGATTGCAGTGGAATGATTTTATTTTTTTTTTGCTTAAGAATATAGATTGTCTCATATACTTGCTGGTGAAAAACATGCTCAGCAGGCAAATAGGCCCAAATAGAATTTTCCCTTCTTTTAATTTTCTTTCATCAGTCTATTTGCTTTTGGGGGCTTTTTCTTTCCTTTTTCTACCGTCTCTATTTTTCCAGTGCCATTTTCCTTCTTTACACTTTTCCTAGGGTAAGCGTGGGTGCAGTCTTCTTGTTTTCTCCCTCCATTCACCCAAAGTTTTAAACTACTCCTAATTTGGTTTTTTTCACCCTATTGATGTCCTTTGCAGTCTCTTAGTGTTTCTCAGCACTTCTTATTATCAATACGAAATAAGTCACAAGTGAGAGGGGGCTTAGCTAGCCTGTGCAGTATGAACAGGTGACTCTTGATTTAGGAAGGAGCTAGCAAGTGCCAAGTCATTGATTCTTTATATAATTCTCATACAGCTTCCCTCTATTTGTTGCTTCAGGAGGAGGCCAAGCATTTGAAGACCAATAAGTATTAGACTCCAGTTTTCCCTTCAATGATGAACACACTGCCTGTGGCCTCATTTGTCTTGACTATAAAACTAGAGGACCAGGATCTGCTCTCCATGGCTTCCTGGTAAATCTGGAATTGCTTCATTGTCTTCACTAGAGTTATTCCAGCTTTATCCTGGTGAGGTACAAAACAGATTTTAGCCTGAAACTGAAGCAGACTGTGGAAGACAATGCTCATTCCTAGGGTGGAAAAGTGATGTGTACACTGCCAAGAAATAACTTTCTCATTGATTTAGTAAGTCTACACTAGGGGTTAAGGATTTTTTTCCTTTACAGTATAAGACTAATGTGAGTATAATGACCTGAGGCTTGACTGCTGAAAACAGGAAGGCCACTCAGCACTTCCAGAGACTTGTGAACTACTCATAAAGCTTCCTGGAATAATCCATGGCAAGGAAATTCTTTGTACCT
Organism: Syrrhaptes paradoxus; assembly: GCA_013400615.1. NCBI lineage: Eukaryota > Metazoa > Chordata > Aves > Pterocliformes > Pteroclidae > Syrrhaptes > Syrrhaptes paradoxus. The sequence continues at coordinate 24,654 of VZTO01001698.1, forward strand.
TTGCCCCAAGTGGAAGAATGTGCCTGCAACTCTACTGATATTTTCATTTCCATCAAAGGCCTATGGTCCATGTACCATGCAAGAAGACACAAAATCTTGGGCCTGCAGAAATCAGAGGGTGTTTTGACACTACAGGTGGAATTTCACCAATACTGTCCAGAATGAAGAACCCACACCGACATGTTGCATCTAAGCAAACAAGATATGAATGAATATTAGTTCGGCACAATACCATACTTAACTTCAGCATCTACTGTCCTCCTACAGCATGCATTGGAATTGCCATGACTGCTCAGATCAGGGCTCCCCACAAACTGGAAACCATCCTCAGGCCTGGTATTTATTCAGTTGCTTCAGAGTAAGCTCCCATTTTCTTAACATTCTTAGAAACCTGTTTACAATAAGGGAAGATCAGGCAAAGCGTTACACTTTAAACAAAAGACTTGGAATTTGGAAACAAAATGGCTACAAACTGCAACAATGATGGATGAAAGATTACCTTCAATAAAAAGCATGCTAAAACAAACCTATTGGCATGTATTCATGGCAATCTGCTCAAGTCAAGAACTGCATGCTCCTGTAAGCCAGGTATAGACCTTCTAGCCTGGCAAGGTGTCACATATCCTCTCTACTATTGCAGTTCAGTGGGGTAACCTTACAGAAGGACCAGGTGATAAAACACCAAGTGTGAGTTTGGACAAAATAACTTCTTTGTTCATGAAAATACATCAGCTTTCAGGATTCTGGCTGTTTGTGGAAGAAGGCAAACGGAGGACAAAAGATAGCTCTTCCACTTGCTATAATCCAAAATGTAAGAGGTTTAGCAATCCACGGAGACTGAAATGTTGAGTATATAACAGCATTTCTCAAGACACGTCATAGAAACAAAGCACCACAAGCAGTATTTTTGTCAGACAGTGAGTAAGGTCAGGATGTACTTGGATTCGAAACCCTCGAGGGAAATGCAGTTTCTGTAAGGAAGTCGTGACTCTTTCACTCTAGTGGAAGAACATGTACTATAAATCTCTGTTCTGACAAAGTGAGCAAACACAGGCTTTGGGGTCAGCTCCTAAATAACACTGTAAGCTACTGCTAAACAGCAACCCAGTGTGCTGTGCTGCAGGAAGATTGGAGTTACTGACTTCTTGCTAAAGTTCCCAGGTTTTACTAGAGGTGTTTCTTTTGCTGTTTTCAAGTGAAGTTATTAAGGAATCTCTGAAAAAGACATTTGCCTAATACTATTAAAAAAAAATAGGGAAGAAATGTAGTGACTTACTAAAGGGGATCTTGAGTGCAGTCCAGATCTTTTGAGTCTCACTCAAATGGTCTCACCTCTGGACCAGACATCTACCCCTCTTCTCCTCACTGCAATGAGGAAATTACCTTTGTGTACTGTTACAAAATGTTTATGAAATATTGCTCTAGTAACCCAGCTTATGGTCTTACCCTAGGAGGAACTTCCATCTGGACAATTTAAGATTGGGAGCAGATAAATGGATGTCAACTCTTAACCAAGATCTGTTTCTGAGTAACAATAAACGCTAGGTTTTTGTATTTCATAAGAGGAATTCAATTCAAAATCCGAGGACTTGCTACACTGTCTTACTGATTTCAGGGCCACTTCATCAAAACCATGCAGCAGGCTCCAAATCCAAAATTCTGAATACATGTGGAGCCCATTTTCAATAAAAATCTGAGTATACCAGGGTTTTGAATTCCCCCATGAGGCACATTTAGGTTAGACTCAAGGAGATTCTGTCCCCAGTAGACTTTCCAGAGGGTCTGAGCTGATGTAATGCTAGCTCTCTGGCAAGTAAATTCATGTGAGAATGGCCAGATTTTTACAATTATATTCCCTGCCAGCCTTCAAAAATGTCAGTTACACAAGCTCAAATTCCTTGTCAGCACTGTAGGCTTCTGGTGGATGTCTCCAAGGCAATCACAGGGGACCTGAGACAGTCTAAATTGCCGCAAGAGGAAGCCTGGCTTAAGCCTACGTATAGCTTTCAGTACTGAGATGAGCTTGCACTGGTTATGACTTGTAACCTAAAGTTGCTGGTCTCTTGGGTACCTCTGTCAAGTTTCAAAAACATGCTGTGGTTGTTAGTTATGTCCGTTGTATTTGCTGCCAAACAGCAGCATTGCATATGGCACACATATGGGAATGATGTAGAAATGCTAACTAGAAATTGGTGACACTAAATCATGCCTTGTTCTTTTTACCATCTTTGGCTTTGTAAAATTATCTTTCATTTCAATAGTAAAAACCATTATTCTGAATGCTTCATGTTTGCCCTTTAATGCTGCGTTTTGACTTCTATTTTAGGGTTAATAGCTTTCTTCATAACCCCTCCCACCCATTCACATGCATACTATATTATCCTCCAGAGAAGAGAAAGGGAGGACAAGGTCTGAACGCTGAAGACCGGTTGCTGTAGGCAGAGTTCCCTAAAGATTTAAAGTCAGCCTCAGACCTTCCTTTTGACCTAGGTATTAATGATGCTAGGGGGAAATCAGCCATTTTTAACATACCAGTTTCTCTGATTTGTACATCTCTTCACTTATCAAAAAAAATACAAGAAGGCTACAGAAGGTCAGGCCAAAGCTCCACTGAGACCAGTGTCTGGTCAGTGTCCACCAGCTCCCTGGACAAGTGCAGGGATTGGGGGCAAATATCGAGGTCACTCTGATCTCTGTCTCCTGCTGGTTTCCTGTTCTTATTTTTCAGATATGTGAGCCATAAATCTTTTCCCTGTATTTATTTTTTTTTTGTGTCCTGACATCATCTGGGTTCTTTGTGTTTCCCCTACTAGGTCTTCCTTTTCTGGAGAGGGTTGTGAGGTATCCTTAGGGATGTGTGTCAGCTTGATAATACAGGTAGTGGTTGTAGGAGATGTTATTTAAAGAGAATGTGAGGGGCTGTCTGCTGTCTGCAGCACTCACAGTTGTGAATTAGCAGAGGAGAAGGACTGGGTCAGCTCTTTATTTGCATTTAATAACCCCTGATGGATTTTCCCACCAGTGTTTGACTGCTGTCTAGCACTTCCTATCCAGTCTCAAAGAGCTGAACATGTTTAGACAGGTTGTTCAAGAAACTTATAATCCATCTGAAACATCAGCAATTTGAGGCATTTGCATATCTGAAAGTTCTAAGCCTCCTTGTCTACCTCCAGCTGGTGAAAACATGCTTAGATGCAGCACATCCACGATGCCTTAAAAAAAACTTTGCCACATATGCCAAGTAACTTCTTGTTTGCAGTCATCCTCGACCTTCTGCCTGGAGTTCAATACAGTACTGAAGCTGGGAGTAACTCCAGCTGATGAGCAAAAACCCAAACAGTCCAGTGTGGGTCCACTAATCTTCATGCAAATCCAGCTAGCACACAGGCTTTGCCTCACTGTACACTAACCCAGTTCCCAGGCTGCTTCCAAATGCAAACCACTGTAATCTTCCTTGGGTTCTGGTCTAAACACAGTGGCTGATTCCTTTCTTATTTCACTTAGCTGGGATAACTGGAAGCACTGAAAACCATTTTCTTCTGGCATCAGCATCAAAGTAGGGTCCAAGTCAACCAACACCACTTATGTACTTTACCATACTGCTCCAAAACCCAGCACAATGAAGAAAATGCTATACTGAAGTGTGCAGGATGGTAGTAGGAAAAGGCAGTAATCTGCTGTATCACCCTTGGTACTATGAAGAATATAGGATGAATGAGACCTTAAATCAAGATAAGGAGTTTTGTCCGTACATGTAAACAGTATATTGTCCTAGTTAAAAACTATTCGTAATCCCTGCTACATTTCATATTCCAGCTGTGCTTGAAACATGACACATTTACCAGATAGTCCTTCCTTATCAATACAGCCCTGTTTAAAAAGCTGTACAGCTTGCCATTGGGATGGCAAGATAATGCAGATGACATCACCGCAGCAGGCCAGACTGTGTTACCAGCCAGCAACACTGACACAACACATCCTGATTAGAAGAGTGCAGCACACTTGCAAGGATAGAAATGTCATTTCTGTTCTGTGATGTAGTGTGCTAAAGGGCACTTAGGAATGAAATATTAATTTGAAAAGACAGCTCTACGACATGCTTTTATGTTAACTCCTGCTGTTGAAGATGGTGTGATCCTGCCAGTGCCCACTCTACCCAGAATGGGACTTGCATGAGGATTTGTAGTGTTACTGGTTTCTTCCTTTTCGGATAGATCCCCCAAGGGTGAGCTTAAGGGTGCTTAGTGTGGATTTTGAGACCTGGCTTGCACCAACACCCAGCACAGTACTGAAGTGTGTTTTCTACTGCAACAGAGACCACAGAGAAACTTGCTTTCTGTCGTTCTTTTCATGCTTGCAAAATAGGGGTCTCAGTGCTTATCTTTTTCACAAGGAGAACGACAGAGTTAGTTCTGTGTAATCAGTTAGCAGGAGCAAGCTCTACTTTTTGAAATTCAGTCTGAAATTCTTAGCTAGGATAGCATTCCTGCTGCCTCTGATGGACTTTCAGCTGAGTAAGGAATACAGAGTCAGACTGCAAGTATTTACACCTCACACGCCATTTGATAGCACAGTCAAGGAGAAAAAACACACAATACAGAGCCTTGCTGTTCGGCTCTTACAGTAAACTAATTGCAGCCATAGGTCCTTTGTGTGATGTTGTCCTTCACCTCTTTAACCTTCCTGAATATGGAACATCTTCACTTGGTTCTTCCTGCATCTTGACCAGAGCTGGACACTGTAACTACTACAATGATCTTTCAGGTACAGATATATTGGGAATGAATTATTGGCTGCCAGCAGACAATAAGAAACATGCAATTAGTTAAACCTGAATGGACCATATGTAGGAATCAGACCACTCCGGTCACCACTGATTTATGGTGATCAATGACTCAGCACTGGCTGATTCTGTTGCTGGACCTTGAAAGCAATTGCACGAAGATAGCCCCCTTCCGCAGCTACAGCTGACTGACTTTCTGTGTACAAACAGAATTGCTCAGCGTTAATCACACCGGCTGAAATCAGTGCAGGGAGAATGACCGCCAGATAGTGCCTTGACCGGCAATTCAACTGCAGTAGGTGCCTGCCTTGCTCCTGGTGGTAGCCTCAGGGCAAAACTTGACCCAAGCTTTTCAGAGGTGGAAGCAAAGATGAGTTTTGCTGTCCCGAGAAGTGCTTTGGCTATGGGGAAGGCTGAGGTGGAGCTGGGAGGAGAGCTTGCTTTTACAAGCAGGAGTGGAACGTGAAGTGGCTGGACACCCCTTTCCCCCAGAGAGCAGCAGCCACTCCAGCACACCCTAGGTCCCTCCTCTCAGCAACATGAAGCAAGCAGCCTGGCATAGACTCTGGGGCAGAGAGTAATCTGCATGTGCCCTGGAGCTGGCTCTGCCTCTCTGAGCTGCTGATCCTTGGCAGCTGTTGGGGTTTGCATCAGCCTAGAAGCCCACAACAGATTTAAAACACAGGCACACAGAGGGGAAGATAGGAAAAAGAGAAATGACAAGGTTTTTGAGTTAATGCTATCTTGACTGCCACCCAGGGGACCTGCTCCGCGCTTGACTGGCTGCTGATGAAAACCTTAGCTACTGCAAATACCCCATAATAAGTCCAAAAATTGGCTCTAGCCCCTAAAATGTGAGACATCACCCCCTTTGAACCCTGCTGTGGCAAACGGACAGGCATGCCAAGGGGCTGATTCCTTCTGAGCTGTCAAAAACGGAGAACATAAACCTGTGGCGTCAGACTGTTTTGGGTTGGTGGTTCGTGTGTACCCTGCATGGTTGCCTGAAAGGCTTGTCGCAGAAAGCCAAGGTACATACAATTGCTGAGGTTCCCCCTTCTGCACGCCAAATATGTGTCAGAATATTTTTTAATAAAGGGTGCTGTAAGAAACTGTGCCATTTGTAAATGGACTCTGTGGAAAGCTCCTCAATTGGCTGCTTAAAACAGGGAGGCATCAAGGGGAAAATTCACTAGAGACATTTTCACTAGGTCAGGCAGAAAGAAAAATAACATCTTGCTGTGGATCTGCAATACTTCACAGGTTCATAACCTCTTCGATCTGCCTTGACAAAGGTGATGATTGTGAGAAGTAAATGTAAAGCAGCTTTACGTGCAGGGGCTGAGCAAGCTGAATTTTGTAAACTTTGGCTTTCCAAACCTTACAAAGAATGGTCCCCATCAACATTTATTTATTTTTTCAATATATTTTTATTTAGAAAGGCCAGATTATGAATGCTGGACCAGAGTACTGGGGATTTCAAGACTAGCTTGGTCCTGACCTCTGCAGCATACTGAGGTTACATTATGATTTAACTTGAAAAATGCTCTAATGCCTTGAGCCTGTGGGTTTTTTTCTCAAAAAATGGTAAGCAAATGGTAAATAAAAAGGTGAGATAACCTCCCTTTCATGCAGTCTTGAAACACCAAACTAAAGGTATGTGGCCAAGTGAAGAGGGCCACCAAAGGACATCTACAGCTAAAAGTTTTGGATGGATGAGAGGAGAATGAAGAGGATATTAAACCAAGCAACAGGAAGAAGAGGTTTGAATAGTCGAGGTTAGAGAAAAATTCCTGCCCACAGTGTTTCATGGGACAGTCATAAAGAAAAAGTTAAATGTTTTGTGAGATTAAATCTTAGGTAAGTGACTCCAGCAGAGTCTGTAAGAGTTCATCCACCCTGGTTGTCATTTTCTATAACTCGATGGCAGAGTTCTAGCATAGCTGTAAAATCAAATAAAAGTTACCCCCTACTTTCCACCAGGTAAAAAGTTAGTGTGCTTGTTGAAAGCAACAGTCCTCACAGAGTGCTCAGTGTCCCATCAGAAATGATCCTGTCTGTTCACTTGCCCTGGGATGTTCTTTTATGGAACCACCAAAGAGGATGTTTTGCCTTCTCCTCCTGTAAAAGAAACATCCATCCCTCCCATCCATCGAAAATAAGTGATCAGCAATATCCTGAATCTCAGCTAAAGCACAGCTCTCTAGTTTCTTCCATTAATCAAACTGCAGTCTCTATTTGGAAGGTTTATCTGAATTTATTGAATGAACAGATATTTCTGATAGTAAATGATTTTCGTTCCCGCAAGCATTTCACATAGAGTTCTATTTTAAAACTGGCTGGCCAGCTCTAGCCAATGCTGAATAAACAAGCTGTCTGCCTCTGTAAACAATATCTGGGATTTCCCTCTTCTGCAATAATACAACATGTACTACAGGTGGAATTTTCCATGTTCCATGAAAATTATTATTTAATGTGATTTTCCACCAGAAAATGGAAAACAAGGTACAAAACAAGGATTTTTCTACTATTTATGAGCATCTGGGAACTTATTAGATGGTAGTGCTGGAACCCTATTATTTTTTCCCCTTAGTTCTTGACAGCACATTTTTTTTGACTGGCGTATATTGACAAGTAAATCTCAAACACGTGGAAATGAGAACTCCAGGACCTCTGTAGCTCAGACTGACATTTGCATTGGGGCAGAAAAATAAATCTGAATGAGAACCTACCTGAAATTTGGGAAAGTGTGTACCATATAAGATATACCAGAACATTGCGCTGACAGTTCTGAACTCCCTGTTGGAGGTTAGGGTCACATATCTTTTTTCCTCTCCTTTGCCAAAAGACAACAACATTAGTACAGGCACATACACAGGAGCTGCCATGTGACTTCTTGTTTGCCAGCAGTGACTAGACCCATGTCCTGTTCCCTGTAATAGCCAGAGGAGAGGCTTTGACTTCCCGGTTAAACCCATCTCTTCTCATTCCTTTGCTGCAGAGGTGACCCTGGTTGTACTGCCTTCACTGTAAAACTCTTTGGACAGATGAATTGGGAACATGAGTAATGCCAGCACTTTGGCATCTAAATGAAGGAGAAGTGTAAAGTCTCTCTGTTTCCTCTGATAAAAATTGTGCTTGTTGTTATTATAATTAAAATTAATTGTTTTCATTGGGTTTTTAGCTGGGTTTGGGTGAAAGGACATGAAACTGTTATAACAGGAGACCTGCAAATTAATCTGTGACACGTTTATTTAAATGATTCAAGCCATACCAAGCAATATCAGCTGTAAACCTGATCTCTGCTCTGAATGGTTAAATTTCTTAATCTGCAGGGAAAACCAGGGATGAACATTATTTTTTATTTGACATTGAGTGTCTCTAAGCATTTTCACAGACAGGCATCTGTGTGTCATCTGGAACTACTGAATATACCATCAGAAACCCCTGCAGCATGAAGCACTGGTTACTCCTTTTCTGCCAAAAACGTTAGTGGATCCACTGTCGTAGCCACTGGGATATGTTCCAGTGCTTTCTAATAAAAGAGAGAAAACTAAGCTCTCAAGACAAGTTGCTGCTGGGCTAACTTGCTGTAGCCGCATGATTTTCACATTTTCTGCAGAACGAATTAAATGATCCACATCGAACATCAACAACGGGAGTAACTCAATCTACACTTTAAAGAGCTGGTTGAAGCCCACACTTCCTCTAGCTTCAGGCACTGATGACTGATAGCAAGACTTGTAAACAAACCAGGAGAGATAGCACAGTCCTGTTCATCTTCAGTCTCCTGCTGTCACAGCTCCTCCTTTTTCCTGGCCAGAATAATCTTTATTCTAACCCAGGTGTCTCACCTCTCTTTAAGCCAGAGAAAAACATCCTCGTGTATTTCAAATGAAGCAAATTGCTATAGGGTATTATGGATAAATTACAGGTGAGCCAGAGTCCAAGCACTGCATTTGTCTCTAGATGTGAATTGCAAATTCCAATAGAATTGTGGATTTTTTGATTTCTAAGTTCTTTTATAAGAATGGCTTTGTTCAAGAAGAATCACAACATATTCTCATGTCCGTTTTGATTCAGGATGGTGAGTAAACATTGACTGAAATGTTGCCATTACAGAGACACTTTTTGCATCAGGGTCAGGAAAAAGTGGCTGCTCCTTCAGCCTCTTCACCAAAGTTCACAGTTAAGGAGGATGGAAAACCAATGTTTCCTCTTTGTATTTTGAATCAGACTGAAATTTAAAAAAAATCAAACAAAAATCACTCATGAGCCCTGAAGCACCAAATTCAGAGAGATCATCCATGTCCCCAATCCATCAGCAGGCAGCATGGAGCAGATAATCTGGAGCATTTGGCTGCAATGGATGCAAAACCGGCGTGCTGCCAGAACCCTTGCATTGGACTTGGCTGAAGGTCATCAAACCCAGCAAGTTTTGTTCACCCATGTTGTCTCAAGAAACAAATGTTTTCCAAGAAAACTTGGATTTTATCTGAAAAAATCTGGATCTATTTGTGGCTGTCTGTGCTAGTCTCATGGTTCAGAAGGAGCTTCTGAAATGATTGATTTACTTCTTAACTCAGAGACATATCTCTAAAGAAAGCTTAGAATAACAATGTGGTTTTCAACCGCCCACTTGGGTTACAGACTTTCTAAGGCTATGGCCATATGCTACTTCGCAGCAGTACAAGGCCATGTTGTACTTGTCTCACAGACACTTCTGTAATATACATTATTATCATTATCTTCCTAACTAATAACAGATTTATAAAGCTTTGAAGTTTTGCTTTCTTTGCTGGCTTGGAGAACAACAGCCAGTGACATGGTCTTGCGGGTTTCTTCAATCTCTCTTAGTGCACAACTGCAGATCAAAGGCCAAACTAGTGGAGAGGTTGTCAGCTGGAAGAAAAGCCAATTCACATTCACTTGAATCCAGCGATCCTAATCCAGTCTTCTCTTCGTTTCTAACAAAAACTTAAGCCAACTCACCTTTGCATAGTCCGAACTTGATTTTTATTCTTGAAATCTAAGAGAAAAAAAAGTATCTCTGTAGAACACTAATTTAACTCTTGCATTGACATTTGGTTGGAAATTAATACTAAGAACACATAAAACATGATTTTCTCATAGTGAATGGTTTCCTACAGCTGTCAAGTGAGTAGAGGAACATCTGAATGTGTTCTGTTGTGCTTATCACCTAGAAATCACAACAGAATGGTACTTTAGATTTTTGAAAGCATCATAAATGCAGAATATGTACGATTGTTCAAGTTCAAAAGAGCACAATGGAATACCTTTTTATTTCTAGTGGAAGAAGGGTGACTCTGTATTAATTTGAGCCTGTTATGAGCCCTTTGATGAAAACACAAACTGACTGAAGCTTTTTTTCACAGGCACACAAAAGGTTTGATGAAATTTTCCCTTCGAAACTTTTTCAGGAGCATGTGGACTTGCTAGTCAAAAGAAGAGAGATGTTAAACTGCATCTTAGAATAAAAACCAAAATGTGAACATGAAAGAGCAAAGCACTGTGCCTGCATCTATTTTCACTCTTTTCTTTCCCACAGAAAATTTCCAAATATCTCAGTAAAAAAAAAAAAAAAAGGAGGAAANGCTTCTGCGCTCAGCCTGTGCACTGTCAGTGGCAGACACTGCAGGAGGAATAATACTTGTAATGGTTTTTTGTATTTAGTAACAGGCAACCTGTAAGTTTTGGACAGCAACAATCTAGTGGTCTATGAGAGAATATGAACTCAAGAAAATCTGTCTGACTGCTCTGCTGGGAATATCTTCTGTAACATACCAACTGTTTTTTTTTTTAACCTCTTCATCCTAAAAGGCTAAATAGTAATTTTAATCTTTATTTTTGGAAGAAGGTGGATACTGCAAAGCAATGCATGTCAGTGTTAGAGGGGTGGGACAGCCCATGGTAGCTGGCTATTTCTTTTTCTGTTTGTTTGTTTTAAACAGAGAGTATA
>VZTO01001698.1:35763-100607 GCA_013400615.1 Syrrhaptes paradoxus
ACCAAAATGTGAACATGAAAGAGCAAAGCACTGTGCCTGCATCTATTTTCACTCTTTTCTTTCCCACTGAAAATTTCCAAATATCTCAGTAAAAAAAAAAAAAGGAGGAAAAACAATAAAAATCTCAAGAATTTTTGAATTTCCTGCCTGGCTCCACTTTTAATAGTGAACAAGCCAGGCTGCACAACACTTAAGGACTGGAAGCAGATAATGCCAGAGGGAGAAATTTGCCCTGGCACAAACATGCTGTTGTTCATATTTGTCAAGGACACTGGAGTTAACCTTTGCTCCTCCTGGGAATATGTTGGGATTTGATGTGAATATAAATGTCCGTACAAGTCATCAAGTCTCCTCAGTTATAAACACAGCCTCCAAAACTGTACCACCAACAGCTAAATTCTGCTTTTTAATTTTTGTATTTAGTAGCAGGCAACCTGTAAGTTTTGGACAGCAACAATCTAGTGGTCTATGAGAGAATATGAACTCAAGAAAATCTGTCTGACTGCTCTGCTGGGAATATCTTCTGTAACATACCAACTGTTTTTTTTTTTTAACCTCTTCATCCTAAAAGGCTAAATAGTAATTTTAATCTTTACTTTTGGAAGAAGGTGGATACTGCAAAGCAATGCGCATCAGTGTTAGAGGGGTGGGACAGCCCATGGTAGCTGGCTATTTCTTTTTCTGTTTGTTTGTTTTAAACAGAGAGTATAATGTGGATGGTGCTCTGCAGTTCGCTTTTCCATTTATAAAACCTTATCTGGTGCTTTAGTCATGGAAAAGTCATTTGCAGTACTTTGTTTCATCTCAAACTGAGGTCAAAACATGGTAAAGTTTGGTGGGAAGGGCTTCAGAGTCCACGGAGTGATGGATTGGAAGAGCCACTAAAATGCAGGTAAGGTAGGAATAGCCCTGCAGTGTATAGGGCTAGATTCCTGTGCTGAACTGCAATGAATTCCTAAGGTGATCTCATAGGATTTAAACAGTGATAAGTCACCAAAGACTGGTTAAGTAAAGATGAAACTAAACACAACCATGTAAACAAGAAAGATAGTGTGATTGGCACCTGGGCTGATTTCCTAATAGGACTTGCTTCTCCTTTGAAGGAAAATATTTGAAAGAGTTCAGTAACATTTTTAGAGGTCATTAAGCCAAAGTAATTTATTTAAGCAAAGCAAAAAGCTTCTGTTTGCCTTTCAGGACCTTTTCTACTTTTGGATATGGGCCGTGTAACTTCAATAACTTTGCTACCCTTTGAAGACAGTCCTGCTGAAGAGTAAGCCCATAACACGTAGGTTCCTTAGTAATGCTCTTACTGCACTGTGCCTCTCTTCACTACCACAGGGCATGTCAGCACAGGGATCCTGGAAAGCACTGAAAGGAAAACCAGAAAAAAGTGGTGTGGAGAGGATGTAGATCATGAGGGCAAAAGGAATGCATCTGGGACTTCCACAAACCCATGACTTTTTTCTGGTGTTTGCAGTTATTTGCAAATGCTTCTACCTACCCCATAAAACATTCTGGAAGAGGCTGGATTACTCAAGCATTCAGTGACATTTCCCACAAAGTCTTTTACAAAGCAGTGAGTAATCTGAGAGACAAAAATAGTTCAAAACCTTGGTTAATCCATTTTGCAGCTGCTGTCAGCTTCCTCTCTGATCACCATCTGGGGTTCACAGTCTAGGGGAACAGAGCACTAGGCAGATTCAGAGCGGTTACAGGCAGATGAGTTTCCATCATTTAGCCCATTTCTATGTTGGGACAAGATTACTCCTTATTTGTACATTGAAGAGCCTATCGTCTAATTTTAAACATCCCACCAAAGGAGTTATTACCACTCTCCCCAGAGACAGTGCCTCAGACAAAATAGCACCTTTCCACAACAATCAAAATAAAATTTTACTTGTAAAATTGTCAGCCCACAATCAGGACCAGGCTGAGGAATACAAAGACCAGATTTGTGGTAAGCACAGAGGGGAGGAAGGGGACGATAACATCAGCAGCATCACTGCAGGAGTAGCAGCCTGTGTGAAAGCGGCTCCTCTCAGGATCCTTGCAAATTGCTGTGGGGGCTGTAGGGCTGATGCACCAGGAGGATTCTCTCCGCTGGTTGTTGAATGGTGTATGAGCGATTTCAGCAGCTGAAAAGAGAACCCAGTAGTAGTCCAGATTTAGAGTGGCAAGGGAAGAGGAGAGTACAGGTAGCTTGGTAGGTGGTCAGGTAGCCTCTGCTGTTGATTTTGGCACATGTTAAGGAGGGCAATCTCACCTCCTACTGTGGCTGACTACAGTAGATGTATTGAGGGGTCATGAGAAGAAGAGTGTTAATTTAGACTGGCAGTTTTCAATGATTATCATTAGCAAGATCTTATAGAGAAATTACAATCACAGCTGGCATCATGACTTCGAAAGGAAAACATTGGCTGGAACTGTCTGGGTAGGTCTTTCTTGCCTTTACATTAACAAGTTGGGCGTTTTTGTTTGTCTTTTTTTTTGTTTTTTTTTCACAAGAACTTCTCAAGACCCACTGAAACAAAAGTAGGAGCTGAGATCTTGAAAAATTGACCTTTAATGTGTTTTTCTGATTCTGCCTTCCTCCTTTACAGGGTGTTACACACTCTTGTTTCTTCAGCATTTCTTCTGAGCTCTGAAATGGGCATCCACAAATGCAAGCAGTTAAACATGGAGTTGTTTCCTGTCCAATATCAGATTTGGTATCTAGTTTTTGCAGCAGGGCAGTACGACATGAGATTGCAGGGGTGGGTGAAGAACAAAATGCCATTGCACTTCTCAAGGAAACCCAACCTACTTCTAGCTTTTAATTCAAACAAATCATCCCTCTTCTAAGACAACTCTTTCCTCATCTGGGAATGCTTCTTTTCTTATATTTTATTATTATAAAGAATACATTCTGGAGTCCTCTGTCATTCAAGGTTTTTAAAATAAACCTGTCATTCTGGCATTTGCGATACTTTGAAATACACCGTACCAAAAGTATCCAGACCCAGGAGGGAGACCCCCAGTTCATCTTATTAGGGTTGTTTCCAGTGGCTACATGAACAGCCTATTGCTAATATCTTTGTCAAGTAAAATAGTTTAAACATGCATCCATGGTACAAGTACACTCAGTAATTACATTTCTAAGACACGGGCAATCAGTTAGGAACCGCACTGGCATGGAGATATACTGACAATACTAATTGTCTTCTGTTACTGTCACTGCTTATTCTGCTCTGTTTTGCTCATTCCTTTCATTTTCCCAGAGAATCCAGATTCACATGGGGGATTGCTGGGCAGCTGCGCGGGTTGGATGCCAATGTCTGGAGTGCGTTTCCTGGCCCCCTCAGCTCTGGTATGTGAGTGGCAGGCTTCCTACTGACAATACCCAGTTTTAAGAGATCAGATATGAGACTGCTTTGGCTGACTCCAGTAGCTTTGGGGGCCAAATATAAACCAGCATGGGCTCAGCTTGAAAATGAGTCATGGAGCCACCCCGAGTAATGCTTTCCTTCAGTACGTTCTGAATTGTGAAACTGTCGAGCTCTCTGGGATTCCGTAGGAGATGCAGAAGTGAAATATATTTTCTTTAGCTTAAAATATTATACCCACATGGCATATCCTAAAAGCATGAGATCTACCCATGTACTGCTTCATTCCTGGGGAAATGTGAAAGTGTGCCCAACTTCTAAGGAAGCTAATAAGGAAAGAAGACTGTTGTACTAAGCTTTATAGGCTGATTAACATAAGTGTATCTGCTGTTGCATTTAAATGACTTCCTGCTATTTTTCCTCAGTCCTTCCTCTCTCTTCCTTTTTGCTTTTCGAGAAAGATCAGGGCAACACAGTGTATTTTGTGAAATTAATTTAATGTGCATAATAACCAGGCAAGAAATAGAAGAGGTTTTGGCAGTGCAGGACTAGGGATCATCAAAATGGAGACAAAAAAAAATCTGTAAATGATTTTAACTTAATATAACAGTAAATAGAAATTATTATAGGACAAGTTTGATCATCTGCATAAAGAAGAGCAAGGCAGATAAGAAATCTTTCTTTCATTGCCACTAGAGTGAAAGGCACTGATGGTGTGTGTAAAGGAAAAAATTAGACTTGAATACACTTTAGATGAGATATTAATAGGGTTTGGGAGAAAAAGAGGAAGAAGGCTGGAGAAATTTGTAAGTGGAATCTGAAGACTGCAAACAAGATTGAGAATATAATAACAAAGTCTTCAGAAGAGAGGTAGAGTGAAACTCCAGAGGGAATATATACTCAATAGAGGTCCAGCAGTTTGTAAACATAATCTCTGTGTGGGAAATTGCTAACCAAACACAAATTCTCAACACATCATCTCTCCACTCTGTGAACGTTTTTTTCACCACACTGCCCTGCTGTGCCAGTACTGAAAATGAGTCTGGGAAGTCCAGAGATATTGAAAGGTTCATACAAACTTGTCATCTCACAGACTTTCCAGGTGGAATGATGTTGAGCTATGAGATATTCCCCCTTCTCTATTTTGACCCTTGACCCTTCTTGGGTTTCTACCGTTATTTATACATGTCCCAATGGGGGTGGGGTGAGGGGACCAACCCCCCAACCCACCCTCAAATGACTTTGTACTTTCATATGACCAACAAAGTCAGCTGCATTCAAATCTTGGAATTCAAGATGCAACCCATCATGGGCAACGATGACACTGACATGGAAAAAAAGAAAAAAAAACCCCTTCCCTGGTTTTGGAACTGTTTTCTGGGCCAAAAAAACACCCCATATTTCCTCATGATCTCTTTCTATATGTTGCAAACATACTCTGTAATCATTTGAACAGGGATGTCTGAGGTAAGATAAAAGGAAATCTAGAAAGAATGTACACTTGATAGAAGTTCAGCAGTTTGCAAACACATTTTTTTATGTAAGAAATTATTGCCCAAAATGAAGTTCAAAACTAATACATACACTGTCTTCTCTACAGCTTTGCTCCAGCTGAGTGTCTGCATACAAGCCATAAACTCTATTCTGTCAAGGAGATGAGATATACCCCCAAGTCCTGTTCTCCCAACAGCAGAAATCCAGCTATTGATCTAATTACGGGACTCTCCTTGCTGAAGGCAAAGGAATGACCTTTTCTAAGTAGAAGATATTGCATATCTCTGCATACCCCTTCCAGACGGTTATCTGAGGGTTATCTGTCAGCCTCCCTAACTCCTCGTCATGGGGGTAATTTTCTCTGACCTGTACGTTGGTGGTTAATTCAGGTACAAAGTTGCACAAGAAGAGACCCAATGGTTTGCGATGAGCAGAAAACTAAACATTTAAGGCAAAACTCATCAGCTGCAACCCTGAAACTCTAATGAAGGTGAATGGGCATATGTGAGTACAGAATATGGGTCTTCCATTTTAGAGTGTGCTTGACTCTGTCTCAACTCTGAAGCTGACAGTTTCCTCTCTGCCCAACAGTCTTTCTCACGTAAGACTCATATGTCACTGTCTGGGCTCTAGCTGACGGTTCTTTCTCATCTCATTGTTTATACTCTCATGACCTTTTGTTGTTCAGGTGTCAAGAGCCCTAATTATCATTTTAGACATGAGGTCATGCTTCTAATCAACCCTCCCCCCCTATTCAATTAACATTTTCAATGTTCTCAAATTAAGTGTGTTGGTCCACAGGCCAGGGAATTTCCTTCCAATTAGTACCAATAGTGAAAGGCACATATCAAAGTTTATTTGCTCATATCAGTACTCTCTTTTGATCTGCTGAAAGGATGTGGTGAACATACAATTAAAAAGTTCCTCCTAGGTATCTTTCCCCAAAGACCAACAATACCTGCCGGGGTCTATTAGCATTTCAATATGTTTCCCACCTCAGGAAATGTCTTTGCTTCCTTGCCTGACTGGTTAATGTAGCTGCATATTTCGCATACATACTACTTAGAGTCACTGCCTGCCATTGCTGAAGCTCATTATCCTCCATATTGCACAATTAGAGATTAGACTTGCATTCAACCTTCTTCACCTTTCATGAGAGGGTCAAATGTGCACAGCCATTTGGGAAGGGTCAAACATTCAATGCTGTCAGAGAGGGACTAGCAGCATCCCTGACGGATGACAAGAGAGTGACAGTGCTCTGTAGGAAATGCTTGTGTGACTAGCAATGTGCACGTCTCCTGATGTCTTCACAAGCTTATCTCTAAGATACGTGTGATTACCAGGCCTTGTCTACACAGCTGCTGGACATGTGGACTGAACTGAAGGGTGCTCAGAAGGCACAAATACTTCCTGATCTGAGCCTCAGATTACGTCTCTTGGAAAGAGAGCAGAATAGCTTTGGGGAGGATATTCCACCATGTTATTACTTTTAAAGTACTGAACGCTTAGTGCAAACTAGAACATGTCAGAAGCAAAACATTTTAATGAGATTTAGGAATAGATCAACACTGCCAGAAGTTATATGGGTGTATAATTGCCTCAACATTTGCCTGTAGCAACACACAGCATGTCTGCGTCTTGACCTGGTTTAAGCATGTCAAAAAGATTCTTTACCCAACTGTTGGCTTTCACAATTTCACGTCAGATGCACCAAGTTCCCATTTGAACCCAAGAAGATTATTATCTGCATCTTGCCAAGGCCAACCTGTGCAAACACAGCCCGTAATTGGGAGCATGATTATAAACAAAGATAGTCCTAGAGCATTGAAATCCAAGGACCAGTTCCAACTTTATGGCCAGAAGTGTGTGGAAGTTTTTTTGCTGGAGATCCCATTGCCAGTGCTTCAAGTATGGGGGACTGCCAAGTTGTAGGAACTTGCCCTGTCTCTCTTATCTGTCCCTGTGACTGATGGCAATGCCATGACTGCACTGCCTCTGACATGCCACCACATTAACATGTACTGATGGTTGCACTCAGATGTGTTACACATCCTCCTCTGGGCCCAATCCCTTCACTTTCCCACTAAAGTACAGTGTCTTGCAAGTACAATCTGTGTCTCACTGTCTGCTCTGATGTTTATTATAATTCAGGTGGCTTTAATTTTGTGGATATGAGTGGTTCATGAATGATCCTGAGTTTATTTTTGAGTAGAGGAGAACCATCTTGGGGTTTGTGGTGTCTGGGAAGGGGATGTTCTATAGACCAACCTGGACTGAGCATCCATTACATATTTTGCTCAAATTACGAGGGATGAGACTCAATGACCCAGATTGTCCTCGCTAACTCTACAGCCATTTACACAGTTCAGGGACGGAAGGTTTTTTCCAAAGTGCGTTCAAGAGTATTTCAGGTTGAGAGATAAGGCTGGGAATTTTTTGAGGAAAGGAGTTTCAGTTATCTTAATAGTTAAAGGAATTTTAAAAGGCAAGGGAAAATCACTTACTGACATACACAGCAAAAGAAACACAGAAAGAATACCAGTGGCAATATTAATGGGACCAGGAGGAATCTAATCTAAGCCTTTTAGGTGGAGAGTGCTGAGTCCTTTCTTGCATTTATCAGAGAAAATCAGAAGTAACTCCCCCAAAGCCAGTAGATTTATGCCAGCATAGCCCAAGGAAGCAGACTGCCTGGAACCACTACTAATTTGAACACAGACCAATATAAGTCTGTGGGAATAAATCTTGCATAGTGGGTATTAAAGTGAAGTGTTTGTGTCAGCCTAACCTGTTCCAAATGTCAAAGTCTGAAGATACTACAAACTGGGAAGATCTGTTGGAAGAGAGGAAAAAAAACTCTGGATGTGTCTGAAAGTATTCCTACTGAAATTAATAGTGGTTCTGGCGTTGGCTTCAAGGGTTGCAGGATTCAATGCATGGGAGACTATGATAACAGGAATTTTAGCAAGGGAAAGTTAATAAACCATCAGTGAAAGAAGGTACTGAGCTGAGTTTCAACATGCTTCCCCCAAGACCATAAGCATGACTGGACAAATAGTGAATGCAAGTATTGAAGCAGCAGGCAGTTTCCTCCCAGTTTACACTGAAGGCAGATGTCCTAACTGTGGGACTGGTGATACTTCTCCACACGTCACCAGCTTGTAGAACTTCACAGCACAGAGGTGAAAGTTGGGGCTGGATAGTGTGTGGATACAGACATCCCTGTTCTTCATGTTCGAGTTAAGTGTTGTAGTGGGGAAGTGCAGAGTTGTCCCAGTCTCAGGGATGAAGTCGTCTCTACAGAGCAACTTTGTGAACTTGCTATCCAATTCAAAAATCAGAGAGAAAATTTCTGTGTGACTGCAATGGCAGGTGAATGAGACTCGTGGAGAGACAGTCTTATGAACGTATGCACTGTACCTGAGCTAAGAACCTGGATGTTGCGTACCTCTGATTAAATCCAGGATCATCCCTCTTTTCAGTACAAAAACCTAGCAATTTATTTGTGCACTCAGCAGGGTTGGTAACTTTGCAACCCCAATAGTCTTGGGAAAAACTAATAAGATTTGATTCATTTATCACTGTAGCCTTTGATTTAAATGCCGCAGTCACCAGCTTTCTCCCAGGAGGCACTAAAAATCTTCAGATACTGGTATCAATATCGTCTGCATGCCTCTGTTTATAAAGAAATCCTGTTGTCACACACTAATCAATAAGAGGCAGGTATGCCTTAGGTTTCTAATCATTGTGAATCCGTTTAGAATTCAATACAACAGCAGCAATCACATTGAATTCATTAGGGGATTTGCAAGGATGGCTTATGTAGTTCCACAGCAATTCCCTTGTAATTCAGCACTAATTAAACATTATTTCATGCAGGAAATAATGAGCTGTGGAAACACTGTTAGTGCCAAATAATGGAATAAAGGTGTGCTTACATATTATGAACACCCCATGAATGTTCAAAGAGGTTAGAGCAAGTCTTGACTTCTTTAACCCCAGGGAAGGGAAGGGATCCTAAAGGAGTCATTGTGCTTAACTCAGTTGAGTATAACATAAATAAATATTGAATTAGAGAGGGACACACTGGAAATTGGAAAATCACTCTGACTTTGCACATTTGAAATGTCAGTGGTTTAATTATTAGATTGTTTCCAAGTCAGTGCCATTCCTGAGAAGGGTTTGCTTGTTAGCCAAGGCTCAGAGTAATTGAGTTGGTGTACCAGACCTTATTGTTACTTATAGCAGGCAATAAGATTTGAAACTTTTAATTTGAAGAGAAGTTTTGACACAAGACTTACAGAAGACGCCAGTTTCCTACTTTATTTAAGACTAGATTTCTAGACGCACAACGAAAAGAAGCTACTCCCCGTTTCATAGGGACATTGCCATAATCACTTCATCTCTAACGGTGCTTAGGGTGCTCAAGTGGGATGGAACCATGTTCAAAGCCATACGGATCTGCTTTCCAAAGAGCAGATGCCAGGAGAACCCTGGGGATGGCTCTGCAGTCCATCACTGAGACTGTCCAGGAGAGGCTGGCTACCGCAATTTGGCACACTGACATGTCTTCTTACCCCACTAATGTGGTGAGGTAGGATTTCAAGGGAAGTTGCAATGTTCACACCCCAGACATTTTGGCTTAAGATCACAAATTAGACCCCTAAAACCCAACTGTATCTGAACAGCTGAATTAGAAATGAGTTAATCAGACATATAAGTCTTTTGGCTGGCACTATGGCATGCAAATGCTTGCTACAAATATTTTCCCCTTAACCATGAAAGGCTCATTCATTAACTGAAGTTGTTGAAAATTGGTTTTTGTTTTACTTTGAAACAGCAAAATGCCCAAAACATCAACTATTTTGAAAAACAAGGATACTGGCCTGTAGGGGGAAAAAAAATCATTTGAACAAAAGATATTTATGTGAAAAAAAACCCCCACAATATAATTTCCAAAAGATGTGTTTAGCTATCCTGAATAATTACCTTAGACATAGCTATTACAATTATTTAAAATGTCTTCCTGTTGCTTTCATTGTAAAGGAAGAGCTAGTATCTGAATGGAAAAACTACTGAGACTTTCAACAGCGGTAGTGTGACTCAGTGGCTGGATACTTTCTGTGGCTCAGCTATGTGGAAGGAGGTGCTAGGAAGACACACCAGCATTACTGTTTTGTATGAAAGTCCCCTTAATGGCATTTTGTTGCAGAGTGTCTGGAAATGGACCTTCTGAATTTTGTCCATGAAGAAACAGATAAATCTCATGAGAGCTACTAACTTGTCTCCTAGTGTTCTCCATGGGAGCAGAGAAGGGACAGAGGGGCAGATATGTTGGACACATCATACCTGAAGGCTTCTCCACATTAAGCTGGATGTTGGTGCCAAAGGACAAGGGAGAAATAACCATACTGTGCCTATGCTCCCTGAAGGCAGGTGAGGTGTTGGTGGATCACAGCCCCCTTTCCCTGTGGTCCCCTGGACTCTGACTGGAGTGGAAGGCACCACAGATTTCACTCAGTCCTGAGCTGCTAAGAATGATAACACCCAGGAGAACAGCTCTTTGGGTGCTGTTTTCTGCTTGGTGACCTTGCTGCTTATGTCCCTTGATGGCGATGCAGCTGCCTGTCCTTTCCAAGCAGCCACCACAAGATGAGGAAAGCCTGTTGGAGCAACAATGAAGCTGAGAAAGCTTTCTGAACTTTCTCTATTGCATGGATTTCTCGGACAGATGATTAAATATTATAGCTCCCAACATTGCCATGACAGGCAGAGTGAGTGACAAGGTCAGGGAAAGGAGGAGCTTATTCCTTACAGGTTTTGTTTTGTATCACTGGTTTTGTATGTCCCATCTCAGTCTTTCAATCAGGCTGACATTTGCCCTAACCTGTATTGACATGTGAGACCTCTTCATTTCCTCCTCTGACTCTCCTCAGTCTTGCAGCTCTGAAATTCAATACACAAGAAACAGAAATGCAAGAAAGCTTGGAAGCCTAAGCTAATCAGGTGTTGTCAGGTGGGAGCATTGCAATACATCATGAGCAATGGTTTTATTTTTCTCACTCTTCTGGAAATGCTATTTTGGTTTAATTCAAAATGCAGGTCAAGTTAAAGAGACAGGTCTTGCTATTGGAAACCTTTCTCTAGCAACATCCCCTTTGCTTCCAAGGGGAACCAGCTCCTCCCCAAATGCTTCTAAGACCAAATTCAAACTCCTGTTAGTTTAAGCTGCTGATGGCTCTGAGCTAATCGTTTATTGTGTTTTATTTCTGCTGTGGCTGTGGATGTTTCATGCAGATTTTTCTCCCCCTTTCCCTTTAAAACAGTAACTTTCCTCAACTGATCTGGTTTCAAACAAAAGAAGATGCTGCAGATTTAATGAAAATTTAAAAGTCAATGAGACAGACACAAAAAAGAGACCTGACCCAGGATGAGCTCAGTCCAATGAATAAATTCAAACCATTTAGTGGACGTTTTGAAAGATCAGAAGGGCACCTTTGCTTGCAGCTTTTTAACAAGCCTCCATGAATTAGCAAGAGGCCTGAAAAATGAGTGGCAGTGGTGGGGAGTAATTCAGTTGTGATCACTTGAGGGTGATGAATGAGGAAGTGACAGAGTCTGTGCAGAGACAAGTCATCTTTACTAAAACAATTGTACTTAGTCTTCGTGGCTGGAGATTTATATTGCAGTGGTGGCAATGCTGCTTTTGGGGCGACGTTAGGAACCCAAGACTTAAGAAGGAGCAATGTGAAGACACAAAGAGATTTTTGCAAAAGGCTGAAATATTTGTAGGCATTGCATGTTGCTGTATAAGGTAGATAAATTTTGTCTTTAGCCTGGGAGATTGAGCATGGTTTAAAAGGACTGGGAAAAAAATTACTTCATGGCATGTTTTAAGGTAGATGGAGGATGAATTAAGATTAATGAGAGTCTTGCAAGTGGGCTGAAACTAGCAGTCCTGATATGAGAACAGCGATAAAAGCCAGCAAGACCAGGCTCAGAATGTGAATTACTCGCTTTATTCAGTGCCCCTTGTGGTTATGTCTAAGCCATTTGTGTGTGCATGTGTGTGAATGCATGTATGCACAACTGACATCCATTTTACATTAACCATGCACAAAATCTCAGTGACAACTGAGACAAAAGGAGGAAAACATCCTTAAATCCCAAGATGCAAGATTTTTTTTTTCTTTCTCTCCTACTGCAAATGTAAATAAAAATGCTGATTTTGTCCTGTTAATAGTTAAATGTGCTGTAAGTTAAATAAACCTAACAAGGCAGTTTTCAAACAGGAAACTGGCAGGAGTTTAATGACATCTTACAGTGTACCCATCCTGGCAATATAATCATTAAAATTTGTCAAGTGTAAAAATGAATGACAAAACATTACCCCACAGCAACTTACTGTATAAATGCAACAATGAAGTTGCTAAATGGTTTCTCTGGATATTTACTTCCAGGTCTGAAGTCGTATTGTTTTGGCTTAATCTCCAGAAGGGGTGGGTTCATAGTTTTAGGAAGAATGCAAGATTAGGAAGATGAGAGGTTTCCACATCTACACTGCAAATTGGTGTAGAACAAGGAGCCAGAAATGATTGAAACTGTCTTTGAAACACAGAGATTTGTATGTTTTTTCAAAAATCGTGCTAGAAAGAAGTAGATCTTACATGGGGCTCTGAGCAACAACAAACCTTCTAACACATTAAACAATCCAACAAAGAGTCTGCACTTTGTAGGATATCCACATCCTACACACCATTCCTAAAATTGCACAGATCCAGGCAGGATGTATGTAAATGTATTCAGAGATTTGTGAACACTAAATCTTAAACTCCAAGGGGCTGTTGAAGACATTGCCATTGTGGCCTGCCTGAGGTTGGAAACAGGATAATCCCACAGATTCCAGCATGCAGGGGGGACAGATTACACCAGAAGAGGAAATGAAATGCTGTTTGCTGAAGGTATTGATAATGCAACGTCTGCATGTTTCCCCTCCATTACCTTTTTAAACTGTCTGCTACTTAGAGGACCCATGTGCTGCAAACACTTGTATTCTTATAAGAGGTGTGCTTGCATGTAGCATCTTTAAAAAATTTATGTAATCGTTATACCACTCTCACAGTATCCAGAACTTGGGGCTGAATGAAATCCATAGTCCTTGAAAAAGGAGATGCCTGATTTCTGTGTCCTTGGATGACAACTATTCTACATAATTTCTGGGCAAGTGAACAAGCCTTTGAAGGCAAAAGAACTACGTACTTTGGTATACATCGCTCCAGTTAATAGCAGATGGCAGGACCGGAACTGGGACATGGTTCAAAATATGAATGACTTCTTTGTATCAGAGCACTTTCCCCTTTAAGCCTCTTTTGTAGTGTAAAAAGCCATAACTGTAATGTATATTAACTTTGATATTGTGTTACACCAGCAGCATAATGTAAAGAGACCCTGATGAAACTCAAACAAAACTTGCTGAGTGGCAACCAGACCTAAGGAAATTTTCTGATTAATGAAATAACTGTTCAGTATTGATCATCTTGAGACTGGCCAAGCACTGTCATTATGCTCAGTATTTGAATGTGAAATCATCAGGAAATACCTGTTTGACTTTGGATTTCACTGTTCTCAGGCAAAAGATTTCTTCAAGAAAAAGAGTCTTTGTGAAATTTTCCCTTGCCCCTTCAAGGAAGTGGGAAAATAGTTCTTAGAGGGGGGAAAGAATGTCTTTCATACACAAATATAAGCAAAACTTGAATTACAAGATGGATAACATCCTTATTCTTGTTTGCTTGTTTGTTTTTAAAATAACAAGTAACACCACGCCAAGATTTGCGGGTTTCCTACAGAGTTACCCATACACCTGCATACTTCATAAACACAGAGTCTTCCCTGTGTGGGGGAGCTTGGAAGAATTTTAAAGTTGCTATGAAGTGCTTCAGTATTTTTGCGGTGTTGCACGCAGTAATTCCTTATTGATGAAAATTTGTTATTTATATTATAGTTTTCATATAGCTTAGAAGAAAATCCCAGCTTTCTTCATCCCAACATGTTTCCTCTGTCAAATCTGTTATTTGGTGAAAAAAGCATGGGAAAAATCCTTAAAAGTTGGCCCACAGATAATCTTAAAACCAAGTAAGAATATGCATAAGCATTATGTTGTCAAAGACTAGAGAGTTGCTTTACACCGTGCCCTAAGCAAATACCAAATAGTATCTGTACCCACCCAGAAGCAAGCCAGAAGATGCATTTTTTCCCAGCACATTTCTGCTTTTTTCAAGCTATGAGTTTTATCAGCAGCTATTTAAGAGACAGAGAGTAAATAATTGTTGGAGTAGGGCCTTGGAGGCAAGACGGTGATCCAGTCCACAAGGCTCCTGAACCTCCATTTCCTTTTGTTTCCTGTCTGGTTCTTTCATTCTCTTATGCAGCATGGATCAGTTCCCTGCCCGCCTTCCTGTATTACCTGGTGACTGGAGGATTTAGGAGACAGAGGGACTGAATCCGCAAATGAAATATTTGAAATTAAGGCATCTGAAAGAGAGTGACCTTGGTTTGTCTTGGAATGGAGGCACTAGTGTGCACACTTGTAGAGAAGGTCTAAGACATGAATCTCTGGGAGAAAGAAAACACCTCCCAGTACAGCTGATAGGGTTAGCTAAAATCTGGAAAAAGCTGAAACATCCCTGAACTCTGCTGTTCCTGTGGTGTCGACCCTCCTGTTCTCACCAGCTTGTCTGCGTCCCATCCACAGCATTAATTTCCCTGTAGCATGTGGAAATCACCCATTTCATTTGGACCAGGAGAAATGTGTGCATAAACGGGGCCCATTAGCTTCCTATCCTCTTGGCCCATAGGTCTCTGTAGCTCCCTTCACTCAGCTCCTGGTGGTGCTCCCTTCCTGCTCCATGGTAAATGCCACCAACTCTGGGGGCCAAGCAGGAGAATATGAAGCAGAAGGGATTAGCTCTGTTAAATAAAGCCTTTGACAGTTTAAGTCCTATAATTAAATATGAATTAAGTTATATTAATCTGCTACTGGATGTCAAGTTATGAAAGCAGGCTAACCATCCATGTGTGTTCTCTTGGTGCTTTTCTTCTTCATGTTCAGAATGCTACAGCAATGAAGGCACAGAGAGATCACCATGCTGCTGTAGGTGTGTGGCATGGACCAACACAAATGCTGCTGGGTTTATCAAGTCCAGTCCTCCACAATAAAGTTAGATTAGCAAGGCCCATGTGTCTTCTCTCTGTGCCTATTAGTATAGTTGAACACATGGGTGAGATCCCACCTAGAAGGGCTGAGAAACCTCGCTGTGCTGCAGCCTTACTGTCTGGTCATGTCCCCTTCTTACAAATACGTATCCAAGTTCAGTGGCAGGAAGAGGAATAAAGATAAACTCCCCAGGCATGCAGGACAGCATTTTAGCCGTCAGGTAATTTGAAAAGAGCCCTCACACGCTCATCACTGTGAGTAATTCTACTAGTATAAATCTCATTTTTAAACCAGCTTGCCTTTAAAAATGAAGACTGCATCTGAGACATGCTTTCAGCCATTTTGAAATAGATTTGTCTCTAATTTATGAAATTAATGTAGAGCCCAACTCAATTAGCTCCTTCAAATGACTCTTTCCCACTTGATCTAAGCTACACTCTGAGGTTATAGCCACAGAGCTCTCTAACACCATAATAATAGGCCTGTTTTGGCATCATTCCTTTTAGATTTTACTACTTTTTTTCCTTCAGCCATTAGCACATGTTTTTTTCTAAGCTAATTCCCGTTTCATGTTCTCCAGCTTCTTTAAGTTCTTTTTTTCTTTTTCCTGGTCCTCTTTGGTCTTTCTGACACCTCCTAGTGAAGTGTCAATTGCAAGTTTAATTAACACATCCTCCATCTTCTTATTTCACATGAGTAACGAAAATACTGAATAAATCCAGAGCCAATACCAGTCCCTCTGGTACCCCAGGTCCTTTCACTGACCAGGTTTGACTTCATAGACTATTCTACATGTGGTGTTTTGTTTAAATCCCTTAGACACTCTTTTGACCTTGTAACAGAATATGCATCTATGTTAATCTTTTCCCCAGGTAAAATCACTGTAGGCTTTGACTTTGGATTTTAGCCCAGGTCTGCCATTCGAGTATGTGGACTGGAATGAACTCCGTCCACAAACACTGAACAGAGGATCCCTTGGGTATGAGGAAATTTCCAACGGACATAAAGCTGGCAGGAGCAAACACTTTCTCAGCCACCTGTACTGTATGTGGGTCCTAAGAGGGAGAAAGTGGAGAAAAATGAATAATACTTAGGGGATCTCTCTCCTATATTTCCTCAGCTGGCTCAGAGTAAGGATAAATGCATTAACCAAATGTTGCTCTTAGCTCTATCTGGTCAAAGCAGTGAGTCACTTCCTTGCTCCTTCAAACTTCTCTTGTAAAGGTCTTCTTTCTTCTTGCCTATGATCAATTTGTTTAAGTCTTTTGCACTACTGTGCTAAGAATACAATAAATAACAAAATATTTTAATACATAGTAATTACTTATTTACTCAGTTATCCACCTGAACATACACCTACCGTGAGGCTAATCTGGCTGATTTAACAGCCAAAGGCTTCATCATTTTGCAGGCAAAACCTGTTTTCTGGAACTTCTTCAGTTATTCTGTAAACTGAATCGACAGCTGGAAGTTAGTATCAGTGGAGACTGAAAATATTGAGTCATTTTTAGACTGTGTTAAATATAGATACCTGTGAAATGCATGTGTTGAAGGACTGCTATTGGAGCTTGCATTTTGGGAAGGATTGCCTCACCTACGCTGATCTACCTCAAGAGGTTGATATATTCCATCTGCCCCAGTAACCTGCACTCAGATGGGAGGAAATACCTCCTGAGGTGCCAATCTCCTTCCACTAACCAGCAGTCTCATTTTGAGCCACATGATGCTGGGGGTTAGGAATCTCCCAGCTGTGATGCAGTTTGTAGTTCCCAGGAGTGATTTCTAGATGACTCACTTCCCAGCCTGCAAGTGCCTCCTCTTGGCTCTTATCTTAAAGCCTGTTTAAGACACTTCTAGCAAAAAGACTGGAGGTTTAAGTTAAAGCTCAGGGTTTAGAGACTTGCCTTACAAATGCCTATGCCTCAAAACCAAACAATAGAAAGGTAGGAGGTGTTTGCCCTATAAAATGACTATAAATAAATTATTTTGCCAGATTCTCTCACAAACCAACCTATGCATAACACTGGTTCAAACACAAATCCCAGGTAATCAGATGGATTTCAACTTCTCCGTGAAAAGGGGATATTATAATCCTGCTTTATGCCGCTTTCTCTTCCCAAGGTCCTCAGCACACAAACATCTCTGCCTCAGAAGCTTCTATAGGAAGAGATGAAGTCGTGAATCCCTTGTGGTACTCATTTTGCACACTACTGTACAGCTCCTACATTTCTGTGATTTGCATTCCCCTGTGAAGCAGCCAAATGAATAAACATTAAATATGGAGACTGAGAGCACTGAAAGAACAATATTCTTGTTAAAGGAGCTCTCTCTTTCAAAAATCAATGAGATAATATCCTTTTAAAGCTATTCCCAACTGTCGTCTCTCCTGATTTGTCTCTCTGGGAGTTGGAAATATTGGGGAGATTAATGACAGATTTAACAACAGAAAGGTTCACCTTATTTCGATCTTGTATGTTTAATGTCCTTTAATGCTTTGTCCATGCTGTGAAACCAGACAAGAGGTGATCCAAATGTTTTTATTTGCTCCGGTGAAGCTCCAGGTAACTGCAACTTTCTGGATTACTATGTGTGTGTGTGTCGGGGGGGGTGACCATGCAGCTGACAGAAAGTCAATGGCATCACAGAAAATCATATCATCTCCAGCAGGCTTGCCACCCCTTTCTCCCAGCCAGCAGGGAGCAGCCTGGGCTCACCTCACCAGCGCGGTGGGGAGAGCCAGAGCCCTCCTCCCACTTAGTCCTTCTGGAAGAGCCAGCCAGGAAGTGCTCATATCATTTCAGCTGCACAGAGGCACCTTGCTGGCTTTTTAGGGCTCCAGCTTCACAGACTATTATAGGAATAATAACCCTTACAGGATCATTTCTAAATGAGTTGTGAAAATAGATTAGGTATATTCAGTTCAGGCAAAAAAGCATTTTTTGATAGGCTTTGGGCAAACAATCTGTTACTTTGATACATCTTACTAGTGAGTTTCAAAGAAACCAAATTGATGAAGCTGTGAAGAAAGCGATTTGTTAAAAATTAAGTCTTTTTCTTTGGAGATTCAAGTTGAAAGAACATCTCTGTGGACTGTGCCTAATCAGAACCTTTGAACACTATCAGGCATGCCCCATTAGGGTTGCCAGCCTTCCAAAACAAATTACTTACAGTAATCCCTTGCCTGATGTATGCAGTAAAAGACAATAGTGCAGCTCAACAGCACTGTCATTGCATGAGATTTATAGTGTGCAGCTGAGCAAACTTCAATTTATACTTTATATCACAAAGTGGCCATGAACCTCACTTCGAGACAAAGAGTATTAAAACTATCAAACTTACTTAACATAGCTGGCCAGGTTCTCAGCTGATGCAGCTGGTGCAGCTCTGTTGGCTTTAGCAGAGCTCTGCTGATTTACACCTGACGAGAATCTGGTATTCCCCTCCTCCCCAGAGTTTGGAAACTTTTAAAACCATCCTTATGACAAGGGACAGTGAATGGACTAAGCAGCAGTGAGAAGGGTAAATTGTTTCTCCCTTCATTCACATGCATTGCCATTGATTATATTTATTAAGTTGTTTTGGTGAGTTTCTTCAACAGGTGTAAAACAGCACAGTCCTACTAGAAGTAACATGGTAGCCTCAACCATTCACTCCAATTTTTGGTGTGCATCACTATGTGTTTAAGCTCATTCCTTAAACAATTATTTTCTTTACACACTGAGCATGATCTCGTTTAATCCATTCTGTGACCAGCCATTTGGATCGTCACAAAGGCTTCATAATATCATTAAAACATTCAGTTGGATCATAAAATAATTCTGAAGTAAATGAAGCACAGTAACTTAAATTATTCAGTAACTCACAACTGTGGAAATGTAGTAAGCGGACTGTGTATTTGATGGTAATTGGAATATAGTAAGCGATCATCTAACCAAAAAAAATGCAGTTTGGATAATCACATTTTATAATAAAGTGTCAGCAATGTTGTATGTCTTACAGAATGGAAAAGGAATGATGCCTGTGGCATGAATTATGATAAGCACGCATCTAGCTAGGTAACTACGTCCTGCATTGAGCTCAGCTGAGGTGGCTGAAAGAACAGCAGAACATTCATAGGAACCGGGAATTCAGCCCTACTGAAGTGCTGCAGAGACCTTGCAAAAGTGGTTCGGCAGCTCTGATGAGGCCTCAGGATGCTGCTCAGCCTTTTGGGCAATCAAATATTAAAGCCTTCCTTCCCCAGAATGTTTGGAACAGACTTAAGATAGTTATTCCAGGTACTTGGGTGACATTCTTCTCACACTTCAAGCACGGTTTCTGCTTATGGGCTCAGACTCTTAACAGTGCTTAGACCCTGAATTTGGATTGAATACTGAGACAGTCTTCATTCAGACAGAAGAAAAACTCTTTCTGTATTCGAAGGGGGATTAAAGTGGACTTGGACCACATTACTCCTCAATTTAACTCTCAGAAAGAGAATTCTGAAACCAATAAACTCTCTTTGCTGGCTGCTTATACATGTAAAGCAATTTCCTTAACATTTTTTGATCTGAGAAAAGGTGCTCCCTGATATTCTTATCGGATTCTTATTCCTTGTTCCTTCCTTTGCTCTTACCTCCAAAAGGAAGATTGTCTTTGAGGAAAAGAAGGTCTATCTCTTCATTTGAGGCATCATTGACAAAAATATAAACAGTCTACAAAGCACTTCACGTGTGGCCTCACCTGTTTCTTTTCCCAAATATAATTTTGCAGTCAATTTTGTTTATAGAGACAAACTTGGATGTTAGAAAAGGTGCCACTGAAAGCTTTTTAGAGATTTTTTGTAAGAATGCTTTTAAAATGGAGAACAGAGAGAATCACTCATCTTCCAGAAAAAAAATATTTCACATGTAAATAAAATCCTGTTTGTCTCTGGAGAACTTCTCTCTTACTAGGAATAGTAGGATTTCCCAAACCAGTAGCACCAGAGAACATCACTCAGTCTACCTTCCCATTATAACTTGTATCATGCTTTTTTTCATGTTCACTTATACATACCTGCAGCCTTCAATAGTTCATCTATTGAACTCACAGTGACCTGATCAGTTCTGTTTCTTATATGTAGATACTTACATTGCAAACTGCCTACCTTTGTAGGTATTGCTCAACATCATGGCAAATGAATGTTTCATTTGCCTTGAAGTGAACTGCCTTCAGCAATGTTTCCATACCTGTGAAAGTTAGCAAACAAAAACTGTAAGTTCCTGCACATGGATTGGGGCCATCCCAAGCACAAATAGAGGATGGGAGGAGAAAGGATTGAAAGCAGCCCTGAAGAGAAGGACTTGGGGGTGTTGGTGGTTGGGAAGTTGAACACAAGCCAGCAATCATAGAATCATAGAATGGCCTGGGTTGAAAAGGACCATAGTGATCATCTAGTTTCAACCCCCCCGCCATATGCAGGGCCGCCAACCACTAGACCAGGCTGCTCAGAGCCACATCCAGCCTGGCCTTGAATGCCTCCAGGGATGGGGCATCCACGACCTCCCTGGGCAACCTGTTCCAGTGTGCCACCACCCTTTGGGTGAAAAACTTTCTCCTCCTAATCTCTAATGTAAACCTCCCCTCTCTCAGTTTAAAACCATTCCCCCTTGTCCTATCACTATTAACCCCTGTAAACAGTCGCTCCCCCTCCTGTTTATAGGCTCCCTTCAAGTACTGGAAGGCCACAATGAGGTCTCCCTGAAGCCTTCTCTTCTCCAAGCTAAACAAGCCCAGTTCCCTCAACCTTTCCTCATAGGAGAGGTGCTCCAGCCCTCTGATCATCTTGGTGCGCTTGCAGCCCAGAAAGCTGACTGTGTCCTGGGCTGCATCAAAAGAAGCGTGACCAGCAGGTCAAGGGAGGGGATTCTTCCCCTCTATTCTGGTCTTGTGAGACCCACCTGCAGTGCTGCATCCGGCTCTGGAGTCCTCAGCACAGGAAGGGCATGGACCTGTTGGACTGGGTCCAGGGAAGAGCCATAAAGACGGTCAGAGGGCTGGAGCACCTCCCGCATGAGGACAGGCTGAAAGAGTTGGGGTTGTTCAGCCTGGAGAAGTCTCCAGGGACACCTTATAGCACCTTTCCAGTACCTGAAGTGGGCCTGCAAGAAAGCTGGAGAGAGACTTTTTACAAGGGCATGTAGTGATAGGATGAGGGGTAACAGTTTTAAGTTGAGAGAGTGTAGATTTAGATGAGATATTAGGAAGAAACATTTTATGTGAGGGTGGTAAGGCATTGGAACAGGTTGCCTAGAGAATCTGTGGATGTCCCATCCCTGGAGGTGTTCAAGGCCAGGCTGGATGAGGCTTTGAGCAACCTGGGCTAGTGGGAGGTGTCCCTGTCCACGGCAGGGGGGTTGGAACTTGATGATCTTGAAGGTCCCTTGCAACCCAAACCCTTCTATGATTCTATGAAAATGAGGTTAAGGTGCAGAACACATTATATAAATCTGGGCTACATTTTCTTCCAAATCTCTTTGACTTTCAGGTGACTACCAATACAAGTTTTAAGAAGTGATTCTTGATTGCAACAGAAGAAATAAAAGCGGGAGTCTTTTCCACACAGGTGACTATAGGCAAAAATCTGATGCTTTAAACAGATAAATATATCTGACAAATTGTACTCACTTATTTAATTCATGAGATAATAAATCTCAGTGATAAATGCTCCCTCTAAACAACAGAACAATAGGATGATTATCAACGTTTATCCATACCTCATAAACATACAAAACTCTTGCATATTGGAAAAGCCAGCAGTGCCTAAATTGATGGTTGCCTATTCAAGACATCTCATTTATTACAGTAGATGTGATGCAGGCAAATAAAAGAATGACCAAAGGAGGCTGCTAGGTGGAGAATAGGGGGATAATGAGGTCAGATAAAATGTCTGGGTCTCATTAATCCCAAAGAGCTAAGAGAGCTTTCTGTGGCAGTTTAGCAAAGATGGTGAAGCGTGATGAACAACAAATCCATACCAACACAAGTGTTTCCTGGTAACCTGAACCTACAGAAATCTCTTTCTTGTCTTTCTAAGTTGCCGAGCAAGCACAGTACATCTGCAGGCAGAGGCTCTGTTTATTGCAGAAATACGGGCTAGAATCAGTGAGGTGCTGGTTTCTCACTGCCCATGTACTGCTCTATACTCCACCAACGTGAAACAACACAAAGACGTGAAATGCATGGAGATGCTGCTCTTAAACTGACAGGTCCAAAACCAACAGTAAAATCCTAATAATAACATTTTTACTAGGATGGAATAGTTACAAGCAAAAATAGCTACAGGCAACTTCCTTCTCTCTCAGTCAAAGTAACTTTTCCCTTCCTTTAGTAATTACAGCTTTTGAGGATTCTTTCTGGTGACTGTCCTACCCTTACCTTACAGAGATCCTTAGTTCCCATTTAGAAATTACTTGCCTAATATCTCACCTAAGTCTCCATTCTTCCAAACTTAGCCCCTTTCTCTTTGTCTAGTCTCTTGTCAATATGGAAAACAACTGATTTCTACCCCTTTCAAAATAATCTTATATGTTACAATAAGCTGTTACACACCTTCTCTTTCCATTGCCTCCCCATAGGCCTCATATTTATATTTTCTTGATTAAAAAAAGACAAGGTCTGATTATTTTCCTGTAGGGATGATGCTTTTTTGTCTGCTTGTCATTTTTGTCATTGGTCTGTGCCATTGTTTACTTATATCTTTTGTATGCAGCACCCAGACTGGGCTGGTGAGACCAGTGTTGAACAAAAATGGACATATACTGTTCTTCCAGGATCTCCACTTTTCTGCTAATTTTCAATTTTGTGATCCACTGAAATCTTCAGGTTCTTTACTGCTACACCATGCTCTAGTCACATATTCTCCATTTTCTAATTTTCCTTCCTAAATACAGCATCTATATTGAATTTAATAACATTGATTTCCGGTCATTTATCCAATTTATTGTGGTCATTTTGAAGTCTAATCCTGTCTTCAAAAATTCTCATGAGCTTTCCACTAAGATGTCATCCACAAATTTTATATGTGTGTTCTCCAATCCATGATCCAAGTTACTTATAAAAATATTGAACAACAATGGACAGAGGACAGGCTCCTGAGGGGCCCTCATGATGTGACCTTCACGTTTGACAGCAGACTATTGATAACTACTATTTGCATAAGGGTTTTCAAACATTTGTGTATCAGCTTTGTAGTGATTTTGTCTAGATCATAATCCCTCATATGTCTGGCACCCTCCCTCCCTCCCTGAAAGCCCACTGTGCAGTATCTACTTCACCATAGCAATTGTCTCTTTAATCACTTGGTCTACTGAGACTGCCCTCTGTTGTCAATGCCTCTTCCTAAGCAGGTAAATATGGCTTTGCTTTATTAACACTTATTTGGACTCTGGTGTTTCTGGACTCGATGACTGTTGCTCTTCGCATTCCTTCTCCTTTAGCACCAGCAGATGGGGAAGATCCTGCCACTGCTGGTTAAATAGGAGATCTGCATGTTCTTTTTTCTTTCCAATGATAATATCACCTTGGGTTCCTTCCTTCTCCTTCCAATGCCAGATATTCACCTCTCATAAAGTGGTGT
This sequence comes from Syrrhaptes paradoxus, assembly GCA_013400615.1. Lineage (NCBI taxonomy): Eukaryota > Metazoa > Chordata > Aves > Pterocliformes > Pteroclidae > Syrrhaptes > Syrrhaptes paradoxus. The sequence continues at coordinate 59,435 of VZTO01001698.1, forward strand.
CCTTCCCAGGTTTAATTAATAAAACTGGTGTGGCAGAATTAAGAAAAAACCTACACATCTGTCAAAGTCGATTAAACAAAATGGTGCCACTGATTTTCTTAATCTCCATGTTATCAGTGACCTCCTGTACATGTTCAGTCAACCATCAGTCTCGTCCAAAGAGGTCTGTTTGAAGGATGACTTACAGCTTTCTACAGCAGAAGATTTCCTGGAATCACATCCAAGAAAGGAGGAGGCATTATGGCCACACCAAATGCTGGACCTCCCTTCACAAACCACTCAGAAGACTACTGGGGCTTGAGTGAGTTTGTGCCTGCCCATTCACACTTGTTTCCCTTCAGATTTCATTAGAACTACTTGTCAAAAGCATGTTTCACAGATTTTGTAAAATCCCAGGTGCCATCAGCTGGGCGTAGCTGCTGAATGAGCCACAGAGCAGAGCAGAAATGGGCAAGACCAAGAGGGGATTGCTGAGGTGGAGGCTGAAGAGGGGATTGCTGAGGTGGAGGCTGAAGAGCCATAGGAAACATGAGAACTGCACTGGTCTGCAGCAGCTGGAGATCCACCCTTGAATCCTAAACAAACTCTTCAGTGTTTACTGGAGGTCTGGCTCACATTCAGTTGCAACAATGGGCGACATATGTGTACGGCACAGGGATTGGTATTGCTGTGGAGCTACTGCTCCATCCCCAGCCACAGGTCATGAGTGAGAAGCTGTGCTGTCCCTTCCTGCCTCCATTCACTGTGTTCCTGCCTCTCGTTACTGGCATCAGTGATTTGCAGCATCGGACAGAGGTGCTATACGCTAAAACAGATTCCTCAACACATTCATGCTCACAAAACACAAACACTTGTAAAACGCAAGCACAATTAGTGTGTGTGCTTCTGTTCCTGTGTGCTTGGAGAGAGGCTGGGAATGTTAATTGGTTCTGGTCTGAATCGGCTTCCTGGTTCAGGGCACACTTATAAAAGGGATTTCAGCTACACATTCAGTGCCAAATACAGCAGATGGTGGTAGGATAGTAAATTACATTAAGGAATACTTGTACAGTTTCTTTACCACTTTTGTAGTTGAAAAACAAACAATTGAGTCGCTTAGGGTAATGGCAGATGCAGTTTTGTGTATGTCTACCATCCTAATAGTTTTATGGAATTATCTCAGAGAATAAAGAAGCAGGTTTAATAACTATGGAAATGATCCGAATAATCCTGGAGCTATCATCATTTCTAGTTTAGAAGTTTATGTTCCTCTGTTGCTAAGATTTGTGCTTACAATTCCAAGTATTTATATAATAATATTCTGCTTTTTTTTTTTCAGAATTTTTCCTCTTATTTACAAAAACATTTCCGCAAACGACTTTCTAGCCAACTATAAGCAATAAGTGGCACCCCTGGGTATTAGAGCCACCTGGTTGTCATGATGTATTGATTCACTTCCTAAAATAGTGTTTAAACAGTCTTCTTACATAGTTCATTTTCCATCTCTGCTTCCTTTGTTTACCAGCTTCCACACCTTCTCTGAAACACTTTTCAACTATCAGGTATTATGGGACTGTAGAATAATCCAGGTTGGAATGGATTCTAGACAGCAGACTCAACTCTTAGATCAGACCATGTTGCTCAGGCTCTTGTCCAAACAGGTCTTCAAAGTCTCCACAGACTGAAATGGCCCAGAGTCTGTGAGCAACATGCTCCACTGTTTCACTGTTGCAATTTTTTATATATATTACCAAGTATAAACCTCCGGTTTGAATTCAACTCTATATTCAACATGATTTTGTACTCTGCTTAGCATACTGCAAATGAAAATGCCACAATGCAGCTCATCTACAATTTGACAGAAGTTTGAGAAAAAAATTTATCTACTTGAATAACAGAAATTGGATTTTTTTTTTCAGTAATTTGTATTGTGCGTAATAAAGTGGATGAGTGAACAGATGTGCATATACATGAATATCCCTCAAGTGGTTCTTTATTTATGATAGAGGAAAAGACTCAGAAGAATGCCTACAGATTCGGGATTTATATTCTGTTCTGCCAGGGCAACATCTAAATTAGAGTCTCCATTTCTGAGGGTCCAAATATCTCATTCCATTAATCACTATATTCATGGTTCTGCATGCAACTTGAGCAAAGTAACCTACCAGAGAAGAGCCTTGAATATGAAAATAAGTTATCAACATCATGATAAAAAACAAGAACAGCTTTGTACAATGCAGTGCATGAGATAACCATGTAATTAAAAAGGCAAAACTGCAGAAAAACATGTTATTCATTTCATGTTCTGATGAAATAAGGTTAATTTATCTCTTATTTTGTTTTGCTTTGATCTTATTATTAATAGAAAGGTAGGTAAACTGGCTAAACATTTCAGTTCCACCTTCTACAATGATGCTATGAACCATATTAAATTTGCGTGTATAAAGAGCACAATGGTATATACCAGAAGCATCATCTCTTTGTATTCCCTAGGATTTTGAGTGTAAGGGTGAGGTATCTAACTTTTGACCTGTGAGTATATTCTTCAGTTACAGGCAGAGGGGCAGGTCTTTCCTGCAACTATAAATCACAGATGTCTGGTGGAACTATTGTGCACATGATCTAGGTGTGCACTGTCAGTGTCTTTGATACAAGCAGATCAGCTCGGGGTTGGTAGTAATTTATACCAAACATTTTCAGTTTTTGCAGTAAATGCTTGAGTGAAAGCTCCATGTTCAACATCAGATGATTTGTGCTGGCAAGTCTTGTCCTGTTTCAGGACACTATCTTCAGAAAAAGGAGGCAAGCAGATTTTCAAAGGGTAGATTTTAACATGTTAAGGAACTTCCAATGGATTTCAAATAGGGTGCCATAGATACACAGCAAGATCAGGGCCACCAAACATGGCTTGGGAGGAAGATCACTACACTGGTATGTAGCAAACTCTTACAGCAGCCTAAAAATGATCCTTCCTCAGGCTGGTGAATGATTTGGAATAGCAACAGTGGGATGAGAGAGAGATTTGTCTTGAGCTCTTGTGATGACAGCTGGAGTTGCCACCAAACTGAAAAGGACTACTAGGGAGACAAGAACACGTCAAGGTGGCTTAAGTGCTGCAAAATACTGGAACAGTTTTGTTACAGAGCAACACAACATGGTTTCAGCTCCTCGATCCAACACAGCTTGTAAGCATAATTAGTTGAACAGGGATCTATGAGAACAAAGTTTGAAATAAGAGGGTACTGTCTTCTTCGTTTTAAGACTTCTTGTGGCTAAGGGAAACTGCAAGATGTCTGAAGTTTCTGCAGGCAACCATCTCCCACCCCTAGAAAAAAAGAAGAAAAAACAAAGCACAGAAAATGTCATGCTTGTTTTAAAGCAAGCTGGAGAAGCAAAGAAAGGATATTTCCTGCAGAGACTTCAAGCTGTCTTCATGCTCATCCTGGAATTTGAGTCCTGTCTGGAGATGAAACGGCTGGTTATAAGAGGGAATGTGGATGTCCAACACCCGTTCCTTCCTTCCTCTGGCTCCTACAGGCAAAGATAGGAACAATCAGTTCCTAATGAAGATACTTCAAATGTCCCTGCTTCGTCTAGAGCCACTCTGAAGCAGCTCAAAATTTCACCATTTGTTTTCTAAGTGGAGTGTTGAAATATTTGGTTTTCAAGACAAATACCCTGAGAGCAGTCTGGTTTGGAAAGGTGGTAACAGCTGGCTGGAGGGTGTAAGTAGGGCTCACCTCACACCTCAGCCGTGGACATGCTTTGCTGCCATTGCACTGGTGCTTTGTGATCCCATCCCTGTGGTTCCCTGAGCCAAGCTTGTTGTGATGCTACTGTGAGACAAATTACTTCTATCTGAGTAGAAAACTAAAATGTTTTCCTTTGATTTTCTCATATGGAAAATGTTAATTTCCCCAGATCCAAGCAAATATTCAGGGCTGGTTTACTGGCATAACATTGAAAGGGGTGAGCCAAAGGTGACAAGGTGCTGAGGGAGGTGGCCACACATATTGGAGAAGCCTCAGGGGTGTTGTAAGTGGTGCCAGGCTCTACTGGATTCCAGGAACTATGTTGCCAGACCAAATTTGATGCTTTGGCATCCTCTCATTCCTTCTTCCCAAAGGCAGACAGGCGTGGGGGAAGAGTGGGTCTGGTTTTATCTTTCTGCTACCTGACAAGTTCCTGATGTAACAGAAATTTCCAGGTGGCCCTTGCTTGGTTTGCCAAAGCAAAGGACATAGGACGATGGCAGAGACTGGCCTGCTGAGTTACACTCTTTCCAAGAACAATCCTCTTCCATGTAGATAACAGCTACTTTTATAACTTGTTTTAAATTTTTGTATATGATAAGCTTTTATTCTTTATATTCCTTATGCTTCATCATATCCCCACCTGCTTCAAAAACAAGCAGAGAGCTCACCTTCCAAGAACAGTTTTTTTCAGCATTAGTGCTCCTAGCAAGTAAGAAACCCAAAGTACCTAACCAATTAAGTGTTTTTTATGTGTTGTGCTTTTTTAAAATCTATTTTCAGATTTCCTGTACTGGACAATGCTTTTAATAAATAAAAAGCTCACAGCCAATACTCTGTCTGCAAAGGGGTATTGTCGATTCTGACCTTAAAGTAAATCTGGGAATATTAAGATGCCATTTTCTGGTAAACCAGTCATTGAGCTGCTCAGGAAAATGTAGGGTACTGCTTGCTGAACAGCTGCTCCTGCACTTAAAGCATCTAGTGGAAAATCATGAAAATGCATCAAGAGTTCACTGTACATGAATAACTGTTAAAGCTTTCGGTTGCTAAATGTAGAGAGAAAGAAAAGCCTGGGAATATCCCACAGGCTGTTAATGAGCCACAGGAAAGATGTGGTTGAGTTCAGAACTTAGTCTTGATTGAGTTCAGTGCTTAGTCTTGATTGAGTTTCCTTTGAAAAAAACCCACCACAACAAAACCCTGTGCGGCACCATTTCCTTCCTTCAGATGAAAAGGTAACTATGGTGACTGGGGAGAAAGATCAGATGTTATCATTTTGCAGCAGAGTAGCATATATATCCTCCAAGACTATTTATAGTGGGGGTGAAGGGGTGTCAAAAGACCTGTCACAGCAAGTCCCTAAATGCAGTACAAACCATCAATGGTCAAAGCTGCTGCCAGAGAGAAGCCCTGGAGCAGTGCTGGGGGCTGGCAGCTCCCAGAAGAGGAAGCCTGAGAGCTCGAGCCCTGCTCAGCCACAGCTCCAGCTCAGCCTCTGATTTGGCATCCTCTGTCCTATGACAGTGATGCTGCCAGATTTGGGGCAATCTATAGGTTTTGTGTTTTCTTGTATTTGCTCAGGTGTGAGGCTTCTTCCCTCTCCATGGCACAAGTTAACATTTTGTCTGGTTCTTCTAATACATATTTTATGACCTGGCTACTGTGTTTTAATAGGCTGAGCTGCGACTCTAGCACTTGAGCAGGTGGTCTGATGGCTTTATAAATACAATTATGATGACTAAAAGCCACATTGCACTTGGCAATATTCTTCACTGTTTCCCCAGAGGTCTGGGATTGGCCTGCCCTGGTGACAGAGCCAACCTTTGCAATCTCCTTCTCTACCTTCCACAAGTTTGGCAGCCAGAATTCACCTCTCAGTCTCTGCCGATATGATGTTACTGCATGGGAAAAGCTGATATAAGATATATATAAGATATAAGACAGGCTGCCCAGGGAAGTGGTGGAGTCACCATCCCTGGAGGTGTTCAAGAGAAGTTCAGATGTGGTGCTTAGGGACATGGTTTAGTGAGTTAGGTGGTGTTAGGTTGGACTTGATGATTCTTGAGGTCTTTTCCAACCTTAATGATTCTATGATTCTATGAAACCAAACCCAAACTGTATTCCAGCTTGGACCAACAGAACCTCATAGTCACAACATGGAAGTGAACTGGAAACAAAATGGAAACTAATCTCAGGATGGATAATTCTGCGCTAGATACCAATTTTGGTCAGTACAGTGTGCATTAAACTGTGAGTCACTCAAGCTATTACTGCAGTTGGCATGGAAAAATTAAACCTACTGGGACTATTGCTTCAGTGATAACACACAGGTTTCAGTGGGTCCCAGTGATGCCTTTACTCCTTCTTCCTCTACGCTGTTGTTATTTTATTTAGAGATTGCAGATATCTATCAAGTTGCTCAGTTTGCCTATTCAGCAGAGCCCCTAGATAGCATACTTAAGATTAAGCACATTTACATCCCACTGATGTAGTAAAATTAGCATCATGATTATTTCAATGTTTGTGTTCTCTATATAAATCTGTTTCTCTTTCATATCATGATACACAGATGAGGTCTTCAGTATGCATTGAGCTAGAATTCTGTAAGGGGCCAGCTGTAATCTTGATATTTGCTTCATTTCCAAGTGCTTAAGTTTCTCCTCTTTTAGAAAAAAAAATGCTATAGATCAAGACATTTTTTGCAAAATAAAATAGAAAACATTTCAAAATTGAAGTTAATTTTATTATGAAAAACTAAAATGTTCTAAAATATGTCTAAATGGAAAAGTCAAAACTCATACAAATGTTTTTTTATTATTTTCCTATAATGTAATAGTCAAGTATTTGTATAGGAAAACTATTTCAGTGCCATGACACTTTCTGTCAAATATCCATGACCAGTTCTAGACACTGTCATGTGGCAGTCTGTTTTGATATCTGGTCTGTAAGCACAGAGAATCAGATTCAGATCTCGCAAAGTTTGACATTGCATTGATTTTAAGAAAGCTATAAGTTTACACAGATGAAGAGCCTAAATCTTCTTTCAGTTCTTTTGGGCAACCGTAGTGGTAACTGAACAACACCCACCCCAAACCCATCACTCTCATAACATTTTATGTCATTGTAGACTTCTGCCCAGTTGTGTTTAACCAGAACTCTGCAGGAAGTATTCTTCAAGGCATATGTCCTAAAAGCTGAATATTTAAAACAAATGGCTGTAGAAAGAAGTAAAAAAAAAAAAAAAAAAAAAAAAAAAAAAAAAAAAAAAAAAAAAAAAAAAAGCCCTTAAAAAAACCCCAAAATCTCTTGGGAATATCAGTGAATCATATCAGGATGATACAGGCACAAGACATTAATGTTTGCAAGATACTTGCATCATGCTGCAGAAAGAGTCTGAGCACATCATTTGCATCAGAATGCAAATCCCATTTTTTCCTTCTCCTGGCCTGGTGCATACTGTTGCACAGACATGATTTGAGTTATTGGCCACACAGCAATGTGGCAGAGGGAAGTCATCCCAAATACCCTCTGGACACCCACCTGATTTACATGTCCTGTTTTAGGAGGCTCGGGTTTGAACACAGCAACCTGCAAAAGCAGGACTGCTCGCAGTGTAATGGCAAGCCCGTAGCACAGCAGAGAAAAGTCTGACTCCCAGGCAGCGTCTGTTCGAAGTGTGCCCAGCCATACAGCTTAATCAAGTCCAGCACAATGGGGCCATACTTGTGAGAGCTTTCAAGTTTGAAATATTAAGAAAAACCTCACACAGCCCAAAGCTATTTCTTTAGACAAAGATGTCTTTCTGTGTGAAAAGATGTTCCCTGCTGCCCTGATCAGTGGTTTAATTGGTGAACCAAGCTCTACTGAAATAAGCAGCCTTCTTAAGCCAAGACTGTCCGAGGAACAAGACCAGCTGTAAGCAAAACTGCTCAACAGCGTCTGCGGTTTTGCCACCTGTGAGAACTGTACTCAGTACAGCAATAATTGCTCCACAAAGAAGTGATAATAATACATAGATTTGTTGCCCAAAAACCTTCTCCAGCAGACTGTTTCACCCCTAGCTTTCATGTAGGGATTTGCTTAATCTTTTGTTAATAACACAACAACAAACGAATCCATTAACATAATAACACTGTGATTACACACCTAATCTGCCTTTAGACTTATCATCATCTAACCAACCTTTCCTACTAGACAAGTGAGAATTTGTGAACGTTAACTTATACTAAGCTTGCTTATTTTACACTAATATTTCATTCCTAATTAGCAGCACAATATTTTTCCCTGCAGAAACCTATTTAATTAAACATTGAATTTTTAATGTTTTTGACTGGGGGAGGTGCAAGCCACGTGCATGCCTAAAGATTAATGCTCCTCTTTATTTTGCCATCACTGAAGCACATTATTGGTGTTACGATCACCCTTGTCCTCCTGGATTATGCTGAACCCAATGAAAACACTTCTATTGCTCTGAGACCTTGACTCTTCACATAGCACCATTATTTTAGAGCCAAGATGTATAAACTTAATAAAGATGTTATCCTCAGTGATTCATTTATAATAGCAGAGATGCCAACTTCTGTAAATCTGTCTGAGATAGCTTTTGGAACAATGACTGAATTGTAGAGGTTTCATACACAGGCATAAGTGAAGTTAGAAAGTTCCTTATTTGTACTCTGCAAAAATTTGAAGCCTTAATGGGTGTGATTTGTGGGCTGAGCTCATAGTTTGGAAGGTCTGTTTGTGGCTTGGCTGGTGACGTGGTAATACAAATTATACAACTTTGACAAGATAAGGCAGAAATAATTTTAATATAGGAGAAGGGATGCTTGACTACTTGTAACCTTCATTGCTCATTCCTGAGTTCAGGTCTTGGCCAGACTGGTAGCAACAGAAGATGGAAACAGGACAGTTGTACCCCAAAGGCTCCTGCATTCCTTCTGTCTGCAAATCTTTGCACTTGCATGTGCAGACAAAGCTGAATTCATACGCCAGTAGGCACATACACATGCAATGACCTATTCTGTGCACTGTCTTGTGGGTTTTTACACAGCAGACAGTTTTGCCTTCTTAGAAATACCAAGCTACATGTTCATTGATCAGCAGCCTACACAAGTTGAAGACTTCAATTCAGCTGCAGAGGGAACAAGTACAAAAACCTTGATCGAACAGAAAATCTCTTCCTCCACACACAGAGATATCATGAAAAAAAAGAAATATCAAACTAGGGCAAATCTTAGGCAGGAAATAATTGTGTAGGAAAAGCACTCCTGAAACAAATGGCTCCTTCATGACACACGAATTACTGAGAACTTCCTAATAAAGAACATGGAACTGGAAGTGACTGCTTGGGTCAACTAATTCAGTTCCTTGCTCTTAGAAGCAGTCAAGGCATAAACATTTAAAGCAGATAGGACTATAACCCCTCTCCTCCATGCACAGAGACTTTACTACTGTCAGCATCTGATAACACTTTTAAGACAAATGCAAAGAAACAGGCCATGTCGGAGGAGGTCGGTTTGTTGCTGGTCTATATTGCATGTCCTAAAGATAGGATACTATCTTTCTATAGCAGTGATCTCAGAAGCTTTCAGAATACTGTTTCTGAGGCCGTGTTAATATTTGGTAGTTACATTTGTCTCCATTATGTGGAATGGCACAAAAAACCCCACTACTGGAGCTAATAAAAAAATAAGATGCTCAGTCACAAAATACCATTGGAGTGATAGTCCAGAGCAATTATGTCTATCTAGCACCTTTTTGGCAGGATTTATTCAATATGATGAACCCAGAAGGCCTCTGACTCTCAAATGATCTGAAGGACTCCTAATAACCTCAACAACACTCAGTTTCTCAAACTGTGCCTCATATATGATTCATCGGATTTGCAGTCTTGGCACCCTGGTCAAGACCTGGATCTGAAACATGCCAAAGCTTAAGGATTAAGAGGATCTGTGGTTCTGCTTTGAGCTATGTGAGACATGAGGGATTAGTTGTAAAATGTGAAGCTGAGCTGGGTTCCAAGTCCCCCAAACATGCTGGACCCAGGACTTTGTGTCAGGGTTCACTAATTAGTGCCAGGAAGTGTGAGAGGCAGGAGGTGCAAGGAGGGAGAGTTTCATGTTAAGCTGGCTTGTTGCAGAGCATGATACAAAGCACTGACAAACTGCAGTGATTAAATACCCTCCTGAATGTAAAATATCAAGAGATATTGCTCTTGCTAGAGACCAGGCAGTTCAGTAAATCACAGTGTATCTCTCTCAGCTGAAATATAAGCTCACACAGAAAGAGCAGCCACATGTAGCTGTGGTTTTCCAGGCTGAGGACAGGCTTTTTGATACATATCTTTCTTCTGTTGATGACCTGGGATGTGCACAATAGTTTTGTAAAATAAAATTTTCTTTCTCCTGTATATACATAGGAATGCAGGCAGCATATCCTGGTATTTAATCTTTGGGTGCCATTAGAATGATGGCTGGATTTTAGTTGGTAGTGCATACTGTTGCACAGACCTGATTGTGTGTTGGCCACATGCTGATACGGCAGAAATGATGACTGTCTGTCCACCCACCCCATGTCCTTTTCTAGGAGGCTCAGGTTTGAGCACAGCAACCTGTAAAATCCCAGCATGTTTCAGAGTTCCTGATAAACGAAAGCAAAGCCACAATGAATCTCATCAACCTACGCTTGCAAGTGCTGCTTGATTTTCTCAACTGCCTTCAGTGATGAAGAAACAGTGAAGAGGAATACAGCTGTGTGGGTCCGGGAAGTTAAGGTCAGGAAAGGGAGAGAAAGTAGGGGAATCAGAGACTTTCATGTTTTGTTTTTCTTCGTGTGGAACTGGGAAATTCCCGGAATTCAGACCTTCTCCACATCTCTCCCTGACACTCTTGGCCTCCACAGAAACCAATGATAAAGCATCTATTGATTCAAGATGAGATTCCACATAGTTGGATGCCTCCCTGCTTGCCCCCTTCTTACTTCTTTCCCTGGTCCCCATCCCTCCCCAGTGTTCTGGCTCCTGTGACAACTCAGCAAGTCTGTTCAGCTCACTCAGCCAACAAAAAAACCCCATCATAGCACGAAGATGCAGGTTAGAGGCCAAAGAACAGCCTTGATATTTTTCCCTAAGAAATAGTTTGAATCTTTCATTTATTAATAGGTGTAGAAAGTCTTTTCTGTTCTTAAAATGACTTGGAGGCGAATCTGCATATAACATGCTGAGAGATGTTTGGGGAGTCAGCCTGCTGACCTTCCAAAAGACTATTTAAAAATACCCTCAATAATTTTACAGAAGAGCGAATATCTTTTATTATATTGTCTAGTGCAGTAAAACCCCTCTGCAGTATCTGAGGAGATAATTTTCTATTATCTGCCAGAAGCCTTTTAATAAAGGAGAAAAAGAGTGCTGCACAGTTGTTTTATTGGCTCAGGTTCATCCTGCAAACACAGAGAAGTACCACCTAGGGCTCTGACAAACAGGCATCTTTGAAGCACTGTGTTATTGAAGCAGCCCCTGTGGTAGCTCAGTACACATTTCTGATCATTTTTATTTGACATCAGGCTTCAGAAGGAGGTACAATGTTTCTCGCCTTCTCTGTTTCTTGTTGGGAATAAGGATGGGTTCAGATCACTTGGGTTGTGCTGCTGTAACAAAACATTCAAAATGTTATCTGCATTCAGTCCTGCCTGCCTCCTTCCTTTCTTTCTGGGAAGGAATTAAGTAATTACAGTACAGTGGGTGCTTCGAAATATCGCAGCGAACACTTCCAGATGTAAATCAGCAGGGTGTATAAGTACAAAAGTCATCAAGAAGGAAGGAAGGGAAGATAATATTCTGCCAGTAGAGGCCAAGGTTTTAAGTGGTATAAACACTTGAAAATTCACTCTATTTGAAAATGTAGTATGCGTTTCAGACCAAAGATTGAGGGACATGTCCTTGCTGAAACTCCCACTAACTTCAGGAGGGCTGAGATTTCTTCCATACTGTTTTGGTGTACCTGGCCCTATCAGTGTCCTGCTGAAGCCACTGCAGTCCTGTCCTATACAACGTCTGGAAACAAGCAGGCTGCACTTCAGAAGCCTCCTTGTAATGCCTATTTCTGCAATAGAGATTTTTAACCTTTGCATGCTCAAACTATGAACGTCTGTGCTAAGGGAAGACAATGTTCAGAATATGTGTAAGTCTGCTACCAGTAAGCTTGTTTTTCTTAATTATCTTCCTTGGACCCTTAGAAATAGTCCATGGACCACAGGCTGAAACAACTGGAATATGGTAACAGAGAATAGGAATTTCTGTATCTGCAACCCAGTCTTTCCTGTACCCTGCCTGCACTTCTCTGGGGATGCCAGATGGCTGCTGATGGAAACTTCCTAGACAGAAAGAGTATTTAATGGTCTCTGGTGCTCCCCCTTGTATAAGACACTTCGTAGCATTAATGCTTGTACTGGGTTTTGGCCAGAGCTCTTAGTGCCCCAGGAGGCTTCACCACCATAAGTGCAGCAGACTGGCTGGAAGTGGGTTCCTGCTTCCATTTTATCCCAGAGCTGCTCTTTGTGAAGGTGGAAAGGCAGCAGAAAGCTTCACTTTGCACTCCCTCTGCTTGCAAGTCCTGCACTGTGTCAAAGCCTTGATTTCAAGTTGTCTTCCCTCTTTTTGGAGGAGAGATTCAAGACTGACTTCACAGCTAAGGTTTGCTCCTTTTTGTACACTTTTTCCTCCCTTTCTCTTCCCCTTTGCATGACTCATGTGTTTGGGAAGCAAATACAGATTTCCCTGGTGGTTTTTTTCAACATTACTGTAATAATTGCCTACACATCTAACTATACCAAAAGCAACATTATGGAGGTCATTTATTAATTCTTTATGTATGTTAACTATATAAATAATGATTTGTAAAATTAGGCAGAAGTTATATTAAATTTAACAGTGGTTAAATCTTGACACTGTTTATATTTCTCTTCTAAAATAATTAAACCTCCCTTTCATTTAGAAGACCATGTTCAGACAGTTGTAATATGTTTAATAATTTTATAGCAAGTCATTTAACTCAGAATTTCACTAAATTAATTGCAAAGTGTAAACTTTATTTAAGATTCTCCAAGTGAACATACAGTTATATGGTAGTAAAGAATTAATACTCTATATCTTTGGAAGGGCATTACCTTGGAATTGTCAGCCAATTTCTCATAATATTCAACAGCGAATCATTATTTAAATGTTAGGTCATACTCCAACACACTTGTCCACATGCCAGGAGCTGAGAGACTGTGAATTGCCTTTATGTCAAATAATCTGTGATGGATGGCTGTCTTAGGCTTCCAGAGACAGCAAAGCTCAGGGATGAGAATGAAAGGGACAAAAGGAGGGTGAAAAGTGCAAAAGTGATATTGGAAAGGGAGATTTTCAGACACATATAGAACTGGCCCTGAAATCCATCCTGAAGCAGGACATAACATAAAACAAGATGCTGATGTGTTTCTTGTGAAATATTGAAGATGTATATAATCTGTGAATCTGAGCGGGCTAAAGAAGGATTCAGAGCTGTGGGTAGAGTTTGGTTTCCTAACTTTGGTGCACTGGAAAAGACAACCGTGGCCTCTATACCTTGGGGTGAGCCAGGTATGAGCCCCAGGCAGAGCCCAGGCTGGGAAGCTGTGTCTCACCAAGATGCACTAATTCCTTCATCTCCAATCCTTGCCAATGTGGCTTCTGGAAAATAGAAAATTACCTGTGTAAAAAGCTGCTCCTGACTGTGAAGCACATCCTAAATTTTTCCCAAAAATAAATCTGGGGCTCTGAAATTGAAGGAAAAAGAGAAAGGGGGACAAGGGTAGGTAATAGGGTCAGTATCCAGAATTCACATGAAGTCTCCATGGTATCTCATGGGCAATGATGGGTTCACAGAAATTTGTCAAGGTGCTAAGTGTTGGCGGTGCTGATGACAGCTGAAGCGACTTTCTTCCTCATGACCCGTACCCTCAGGCTGGCTGTTCCTGGTGTCCCACTTGAGATGCCAGATCAAGTACCTGTGAACAAATACACACAATTCAGGCTAAATTCTGACAACTCCAGTTTGACATCCTGCCTTCCTAAAATGACTCAGACACAGCATCCTTCCTGGCTGTCCCTCTCATATTCTTTCACAGTGCTGTTTGACAAATATGAGACATTATTGTTGCCCTACAAGTGGCTGCATTGGCTGGTGATTTTAAATCATCTTTACTTGTAAGTCTCAGTGCCTGAAAGTTCTTTGGACAGAGAAGCACTCTCTGAAAGCATGTGTTATTCAGTAGGAGACCTTTGTGCCTTTCAAATTTTCTTTTCACCCTTGTATATTACCTCAGTCTCTCACATATGGCTGAGAGGCTCTGCTGCTTTTCCATGAAAGTCTGGACATGCTCAAAACAGGGAGGTCTTTTTTGCTCGTATGTCTTTAAAGGTAGAAAACAATAAAAATGTCAAGTTCCTGAAGAAACCCAAGTCCATTTATTAATGTATTTCCTGCAGCAAAAGACTCTAAATGACCAGGAGCTGAGGCACAAAAGCTCCATGCGCAGGGGCGTATCCACTGATTAAAAGCCTGTGGGAAAAATTTAATGAGAGCACACCCAAATACTTTGATGACCAATAATGTTTATGATCTCATTTAAGATTCAAGGTGACATCAAACATTTTTAAATTCATTAACACTTCCTGTCAAATCAGATGTTATTTGAAAGGCAAACGAATGCCTAGCATCCTAGCATACTCCTTTGTTTGTCAGGAGACATAATTTCAACCTTAAAATCTTTTGATGTCAGGGTTCGGCACTTATTTATTTACTTTCAGTTCTGTAATGAAGTCCATTTGGGCATGCAGAGAGATCTGTTAAATAAAATATTCAGAATGTAAAACGTACTGAAATTCCCTCTTCCCAAGGATCAGCTGCTACAATTGGTTAATAGAAACTGCAAATGGAAAGCAAACACGTCTCCTTCCCCATGTTCTGACATTGCACGCAAGGCTCTTTCCTTTTTTTCCCAGAGGTTAATGAGGAGGGAACAGCATCATAATTCAAACCAGGTGCAACCAACAGTTTAGCAGATTCCTTCCATTTTCAAATCTCAACAATTGGCCCAGTTTCATATGTGCTTAAACTCTCAATTGTAGGTTTATCAGATACTGACACTGGTTACATTTGTATACCTGAATACTCAAGAACATCTGCTGTATTGAAATTCATCATTCAAAAGACTTAATTAAAATAATGATGAATTGGAGACTCAGCATGCATTACCAAAGTGCATATTTGTTTTGCTACAATCAATTAAGACTGTATTCATGAAAACAACTCCTGCAACAAAATCTGTATGTTTAATCCTTATGCTAATCTTCTCAGATATTTGTTGTACTGTTTCCGAAGCAGTCAATTGAAGACTTTATTTTCCTTAACAAAACTGCATAACATGTTTTCATCAACTCAACAAGAGGTAAATCAGGATTGATATCTAGTGTAAACCCTGAGAGAGAAATCTAGATTGAGGCATCTTGGTAATAAATGGTAAGCTATACTTCAAGCTGGCTGAGTGAGGAAAGAGTTAAGATATTACTGAGTATTAAAAAATGCTCATTAAAAACTAAATATTAAAAGATGCTTTGCCCTCCAAGCACACTTTGTCTCTGGTATCTGCTATCTTTCATTGATTTAAGAGATTAAGAAATCTAAGCACAATCAATAACCTGCTCACACATAATCTGATTTGTCTCCATCACCAATGGGGTGTCATTTATAATGTTGTAGCCTACCACAGCCACTTCTATTACATGTTGTGCTTGAATTAGAATAGCAACGGTGTGCGGCATTTAGAAGCTGATTGTTAGCTTTTTCTTTCTCTAATGAGAAAATGTGTATACACATTTGCTTTCTTGAAATAATCCAACATTTGGAAACCACCACTTGGAGCCACCATTTGGAAATGAAAATGTTCTGCTTTCTTACGGAAGACATATTGAGAAGTATGTTGCGAGGCAACTGAGAGGTTTAGGGGAAGGTGGAAAACATCAGCAGGCTGGACAGAGGGAGAAACTGGAAAGCCATTTGGATTTCGTATGGGAAAGGGGTTAAATAAAGGAAGGGGGTGATCCTCTCAGATATTCCCTTTCGACACAGGACCTACGTCTCCTACCCCAAACATACAACCTTCCTCATTCCTCATTTCCAAAGTGCTGCTGCAAGTAGCTGCTGACCCACATACAGCCAGTCAGTCCTCTGGGACCAACAGTCATAGCAAAAACTTCAGCAGACAACAGGATTGATTGTTTTGAGTAGCTGGGTGACTCTCTCTTCCTGAAACACAGGCAAAGCCTCTTGCTCAGGGAAAACAATAAAAATGTCAAGTTCCTGAAGAAACCCAAGTCCATTTATTAATGTATTTCCTGCAGCAAAAGACTCTAAATGACCAGGAGCTGAGGCACAAAAGCTCCATGCGCAGGGGCGTATCCACTGATTAAAAGCCTGTGGGAAAAATTTAATGAGAGCACACCCAAATACTTTGATGACCAATAATGTTTATGATCTCATTTAAGATTCAAGGTGACATCAAACATTTTTAAATTCATTAACACTTCCTGTCAAATCAGATGTTATTTGAAAGGCAAACGAATGCCTAGCATCCTAGCATACTCCTTTGTTTGTCAGGAGACATAATTTCAACCTTAAAATCTTTTGATGTCAGGGTTCGGCACTTATTTATTTACTTTCAGTTCTGTAATGAAGTCCATTTGGGCATGCAGAGAGATCTGTTAAATAAAATATTCAGAATGTAAAACGTACTGAAATTCCCTCTTCCCAAGGATCAGCTGCTACAATTGGTTAATAGAAACTGCAAATGGAAAGCAAACACGTCTCCTTCCCCATGTTCTGACATTGCACGCAAGGCTCTTTCCTTTTTTCCCCAGAGGTTAATGAGGAGGGAACAGCATCATAATTCAAACCAGGTGCAACCAACAGTTTAGCAGATTCCTTCCATTTTCAAATCTCAACAATTGGCCCAGTTTCATATGTGCTTAAACTCTCAATTGTAGGTTTATCAGATACTGACACTGGTTACATTTGTATACCTGAATACTCAAGAACATCTGCTGTATTGAAATTCATCATTCAAAAGACTTAATTAAAATAATGATGAATTGGAGACTCAGCATGCATTACCAAAGTGCATATTTGTTTTGCTACAATCAATTAAGACTGTATTCATGAAAACAACTCCTGCAACAAAATCTGTATGTTTAATCCTTATGCTAATCTTCTCAGATATTTGTTGTACTGTTTCAGAGGCAGTCAATTGAAGACTTTATTTTCCTTAACAAAACTGCATAACATGTTTTCATCAACTCAACAAGAGGTAAATCAGGATTGATGTCTAGTGTAAACCCTGAGAGAGAAATCTAGATTGAGGCATCTTGGTAATAAATGGTAAGCTATACTTCAAGCTGGCTGAGTGTCTTTCCAGTTAAGATATTACTGAGTATTAAAAAATGCTCATTAAAAACTAAATATTAAAAGATGCTTTGCCCTCCAAGCACACTTTGTCTCTGGTATCTGCTATCTTTCATTGATTTAAGAGATTAAGAAATCTAAGCACAATCAATAACCTGCTCACACATAATCTGATTTGTCTCCATCACCAATGGGGTGTCATTTATAATGTTGTAGCCTACCACAGCCACTTCTATTACATGTTGTGCTTGAATTAGAATAGCAACGGTGTGCGGCATTTAGAAGCTGATTGTTAGCTTTTTCTTTCTCTAATGAGAAAATGTGTATACACATTTGCTTTCTTGAAATAATCCAACATTTGGAAACCACCACTTGGAGCCACCATTTGGAAATGAAAATGTTCTGCTTTCTTACGGAAGACATATTGAGAAGTATGTTGCAAGGCAACTGAGAGGTTTAGGGGAAGGTGGAAAACATCAGCAGGCTGGACAGAGGGGGAAACTGGAAAGCCATTTGGATTTCGTATGGGAAAGGGGTTAAATAAAGGAGGGGGGTGATCCTCTCAGATATTCCCTTTCGACACAGGACCTACGTCTCCTACCCGAAACATACAACCCTCCTCATTCCTCATTTCCAAAGCGCTGCTGCAAATAGCTGCTGACCCACATACAGCCAGTCAGTCCTCTGGGACCAACAGTCATAGCAAAAACTTCAGCAGACAACAGGATTGATTGTTTTGAGTAGCTGGGTGACTCTCTCTTCCTGAAACACAGGCAAAGCCTCTTGCTCAGGGCCTCTGTCTCCTTGGCTATGCTGTGAGTGCTTTGCTGCTGGGTTGTATTGCTACAGATTCCAGCCTCACTCAGGACAGACAGCAAAGCTAATGTTTAATAATAAAGATGCAGGCAGTTCCTTCCTGCCTGTGAGACGTCACCGAATGAGAATCAAAAGGAACAAGCCCTCTAGACCCAAGCCTCAAACAAGGTAAAACTTCCATTGTACTTTATACAATCTCTATGGATTCGGGTTTTGGCAGGGCCCTTTTGGTCAGGAAGGTGTCCAGCAGTTTTCTAAGTTTCCATCAGTATTCGCTAAAGCTGGACTCATTGACTTCTCTGGGAATGCATGTGGCACCATGTGTGTACACATCCAGATGTGAGGATGAGCAGGAGGAAGAGGTGGAAGAACCTTGGCAGAACTGAGAAATACAAGGGACGATCCCTGGGAGGAGGAAGGAGCAGGAGGGGGAAGTGCAGCTTGCCAATATGGAAAGCATCTCTCATTATAACAGCTGTTTTTCCTGGATCTGCCTTGGATGCAGGTCATGTCCAAGGTTTGCATTCACAGCAGCAGAGATCTGCTTCACAGAGCAGAAAGAACAATTACACTCAGTAGGAAGTGGCTGAGAACCACCAGGAAGATGGAAACAGGAATGACAAATTTTAATTGCTAACATTGCAGGAAAGGAGAATTACTGGCTCTCTCTCAGCAGTGGAAATGAATTTAATGAAAACTCATAAAAGACTGCACTTATCAGAAGTTGTCCAGGGAACTATTGGCTGCACAGCTTCCATGGGATGCTTATGCCTGTCAGCAAAGTCATCACATGAAGAACTTAGAAGAGGGCCATTTACTGGCCTTCATCTTTGAGACTTGGGGGGCAGAAGGAATTGGTTCAAGGACCGTATCACTTTATGCTTGCCCTCTATAAATCAACAGTTCAGGGCCAGTGACCTGCAGGGAAGATTTTGTGCTTTGGTAAATGAAATTTGACTTATTTTCATTCCTTTCCACAATTTCGCACCCAAACTGAAGAACCCTTTGCCTGTGACTTCTGTGACTATCAGAAGACTGATACATTGCAGGTTGCTTTGTAGGGTTTTACTGTGTGCAGGAAGGTGGGTACCTGCATTCCTGTGTGCAGATGGCAGTCTCCCAGCAAGGGGGGGAGGAAAGAGTGTGAGTGGGCAGACCAAGGAAGATGAGAGCACTCAATGAAAAGAGGTCTGAGCTGTGAGTTTCCAGCTGTACCTCATGTTTTGTAGAGTAAGTGAGGAGACTAATCAGCAACCATAAATTCTTTGTTTTGTTTTATTTAAGTTGACATGAATCTGTCCAATTCTGAGTATCCCATAAAAATCCAAAAGCTTTCTTTTCTAAGGGGAGGGTCTAAATAGCAGCTTCTAATTCTGAGCCACACACTGCTGCCCTGAATGATACAGAGCGGATTGCTTAATCACCCTCCAGACAGTTGAAATGTCTCTGGGTACCTCCAGGCTTGTGATTCCCATAGGAAAAGAGCCAGCAGAGCCACCTCTGAGAAGGCTTTTCCTGGACAATTCTGTCCAGGCAAAATTCATTGAAGAGCATTCCGGCTTTCCCAGGAGGTCTGGCAGATCTCCGGGCTTGGGTGTGGAAATGTACCTGTTTGAGGTAAAGCCACCATTGACTGTCCTGATGTGATCAAAATGCTGACAGTCAGCAGGTCTAGTGCTAGGTCCTGGGTGCAAGCTAAACAGTGGGAAACAAACACAGAATCACAGAATCACAGAATCACAGAATGTTAGGGATTGGAAGGGACCTCGAAAGATCATCTAGTCCAATCCCCCTGCCGGAGCAGGAACACCTAGATCAGATCACACAGGAACGCATCCAGGCGGGCTTTGAATGTCTCCAGAGAAGGAGACTCCACCACCTCTCTGGGCAGCCTGTTCCAGTGCTCTGTCACCCTCACTGTAAAGAAGTTTTTTCTCATGTTCAAGTGGAACCTCCTGTGTTCCAGCTTGAACCCATTGCCCCTTGTCCTATCACTGGATGTCACAGAGAAGAGCCTGGCTCCATCCTCCTGACACTCACCCTTCACATATTTATAAACATTAATTAGGTCACCCCTCAGTCTCCTCTTTTCCAAGCTAAAGAGACCCAGCTCCCTCAGCCTTTCCTCATAAGGGAGGTGCTCCATTCCCTTCATCATCTTTGTGGCTCTGCGCTGGACTCTCTCCAGCAGTTCCCTGTCCTTCTTGAACTGAGGGGCCCAGAACTGGACACAATATTCCAGATGCGGTCTCACCAGGGCAGAGTAGAGGGGGAGGAGAACCTCTCTTGACCTACTGACCACCCCCCTTCTGATACACCCCAGGATGCCATTGGCCTTCTTGGCCACGAGGGCACAGTGCTGGCTCATGGTCATCCTGCTGTCCACCAGGACCCCCAGGTCCCTCTCCCCTACACTACTCTCCAACAGGTCAGTACCCAACTTATACTGGAACCTGGTGTTGTTCTTGCCCAGATGCAAGACTCTACACTTGCTCTTGTTAAATTGCATGAAATTTTTCCCCGCCCAAATCTCCAGCCTGTCTAGGTCTCGCTGGATGGAAGCACAGCCTTCTGGCGTGTCAGCCACTCCTCCCAGTTTCGTATCATCAGCAAACTTGCTGAGGATGCACTCTACTCCCTCATCCAAGTCGTTGATGAATATATTGAACAGCACAGGTCCCAATACCGAACCCTGGGGGACTCCACTAGATACAGGCCTCCAACTAGACTCCATCCCATTCACCACAACTCTCTGGCTTCTTTTCTCCAGCCAGTTCACAATCCATCTCACCACCCGATCATCCAGATCGCACTTCCTCAGTTTATCCGCAAGGATACTGTGGGAGACGGTGTCAAATGCTTTTCTGAAATCAAGATAGACCACATCACCCTCCAGGATGCAGCAAAATTTGTTAAATGAAGGATTCTAATTAGGAAGAGTTTTCTTAGTTGGTTTGAATAACATTTGCAGACACCTTTTTAATACATGAGAAATCAGTAAGCACTGAAAAATACTAGAACAGTATGATTTTTTTTTCACCATTGACAACATTATAAAAATGATCATACCACAAAAGGCACTCTAGAACTTCTCAGCAGGTATGGTTGCACCTTGGTATTTTCTATACCCTTAACAGAATATGATTCATGTCAGTTCTAACAAATGAAGTATTTTCTTTGAGTTTTCCCAGATTCCTTTTGTGAGAGAAGCTTAACTACTGTTATTGATTACTATATTCTTCTAATTCCAAGTTCATTAATATAGGTAGTGAGTATTTACCAACCTACCTCAAACAAGAAATTAATTAACTATTTCCAGTAGCTACCAACAACCATGAGGAGACAAAGATCCTAAATGCTGAATACAGGTGGAGAACAATGCAATTATTGCTGCACCTGCATCACAGACACGGGTCTTGTTCTGAAGCGACACATCTACTTACTGGCATTATCATGCATGTTAGTAGTTATTTATGGTCCAGTTAGTATTTCACCTGAAGCTCCTTCAGAATTGAATTCCACAGGCAAAACTGTCCACATGAAATGCTGCTTGTATATGTTGCAGATTTATGTATTTTCACTTCCTTGCTCCTTTGTTAACCAGAAGGTACAAAGACTTAAAAAAAAGAATGTTGAGAATAAAATCAGTGGAAACAGATCTCATTCCAAACTGGCCATTTTATAATTGTTGTGGCAAGAAAATGGCTGGATAAATGAGAACATGTTCCAAGCTGCTAAAGTGTCAAGACATATTATTCCTGGGGACAAGTGTTTACTCTAGTTGATCTGTTACTTTCAACTTCAGTGCTTGATTGGAGTCCCTGATAACTCATGTTCTGCTAAAATACGTAGCCTGAAGTAAATAATTTTTCTTTCTGCTAATCTTTCTCTTTAAAAGAATACCAGACACTTGGCATTTTCCATCACAACTTGCAATATCAGATTGGAAAAGGATTAAGTCTGTACAGTGATACTATGAAAACACAGTAATGACAACCTGGAGCAGAAATTAAATAAAAATGTCTTGGGAAATATAAAAATAGATTTCAGCAAGATAAACAATAATAGCATTATGGAGGATGAGTGGTTTCCTGAGTAAAGCATTAACCTTTCACCTTCAGGATATCAATAAACAGTGGGATCCTATGACAAGGATTGATTTATACAACTTTGCTCCCTCCCTTTCTAGCCCAAATGGTTGCTACGTTGCAGATCCCTGAAACAAGAGAGCTCCTCAGATGTAGTGCCCTGGAGATGCAACATCTTCTGGCAAAAAAACATGGGGCACTTCAGAGCAGGGTTGAAGGTGAATCATGTTATTATTTGGTTTAATTAGCACTTCCACAAGCTGCAGAGTTCTTTACCTGCAGCTGAATTGCACTTGGAAAGGTGTGAAAGCCCTATTGCCTTTGTAAACATCAAAGAGATTAATTTCTAATCTGATCTTTTTAACCAAGCCCTCCTGGTGATCAGAAAAAGTGAGGGCAAACACCTCTGTAGAAAAAAAAATGAAGCGACTTTGGAATAGGAGATTTATTATTTATTATTCTGAATTGATATGTATTTATTATTTAGTTTGTTAGTTCTCTGGGACTTATGCCTATCCTCTTGCACCTAGCTCACAGTTGGTGTTATATAAATAAGTCATTATTGTTAATATTTGATAAGGGTAGCTGAAAGATCACTGTGAGCAATGATCAATGAGACTTCTTGATTCCTGATTCTGCTTTGGCTTCCACCACTTTTACATCACTGGAATTCCACTTGTTTCTTTGGAATTTCTCCTGCCTCGCACCAGAGAAGCAAGATCAAGACATTTCTGTCTAAATGGTCTGGGGAGCAATTAACAAACACAGGCTTTGTAAACTCCTATATGTGTCGTATGATATGAAAATATAACTGATTGAGGGTTCAATCCACAGCAAGTGAAAATGGAAGTAATTACTTTGGTGCCAGCAGGACAAATGCTAGTTTATGCCAGCATTTCTAGAGGTTGTTGATAAAGTCAGCTCTATAAAAATTACCTCCTGGGACACTCCATTTCTAAGATGCTTTGTGCAGTCTGTTGTGCACCCAGAACAGAACAGGCTGGCTGGGCAGTGTAATGAGCACCAGAAGTCTTTACTGTCCAAGCCCTGGGTAGGATGAACAGTTTTAAGGTGTGAGCCAGCTAGGAGCTCCCCTGGCATTTGCAGAGCCCTGGAGCACAGCAGCCTGAGGTCTGTCCAGCGGGCGGCCGCGTATTGCTGCCTGCTGGCTGATGTGTCCTCATTTGGGAAAGCAAGGGGGAATTTTAAAGGGGGCTTTCAGCTCAAACGTGCCCCTCTGGCTGCCAGCAGCATCCCAGAGCCACTCACAGATGAAGGTCAGCCAGATCCAACACTGTTTTGCCAGCTGTTCCTGACACATCCTTCCATCTACCCTTAACCCTCCAGCATCCCATCTAGGTAGAGGATCCTTTTATCTAGATAGAAGATGCACGTGGTCCAATTTGTCCTTTCTTGTGTGACAGTCAGCCTGTACAAAAGGATTCATTTTCTGGGACAAAAGCCCACTTGTCTCCAAACATAACTCTCTGTCAACATCCTTTTATGTATGAATTGGAGGGAGGATCTGGGATTTCCTTTAAGACCAAGAGTAGGAGGCATCTATGGGGTTTTTTGGATCCCAGCTGAGCAGTCCATGACGAATGAAAGACTGTGCTGTGTCTTAATCCTTTAGTGTCTTGGTGCCTTTGAGTTTCATCTGCTTTTTATTCTGAACAAAACCCACATTTCTCTATTTCAGGAGACATGCTCAGGGCCATTCCGACTTGTAGCTTGGCCAGAGACACTGGAGAGCTTCCCTGAAGAGAAGATCCTCTTTGCTTTCTTTCACTGCCCTCGGCATGGTTTGTATTTGTTTAGAGATGGAATCATTGTAATTGTAAAAGCACCTAACACATTATGACTAAAGGTCAAAAACACCGCTAGCGACAGAAGCTTTTCTGACATGTTCCTCTCAAGATATATTCTGAAAAGCAAATACTCCTGTCCTTTGAGGTCTAGAAGGACCCTTCTTGGGCAATATTTGGAGGCCTTTCACTGAGATTGATTTGAACAGCTAGCGTAAGGTGAGCAGCAAAGCAGAAGCAAAGAGAAGAAAAGACGCTCTGGTTCCTGCTATGTCTGCATCCTCTCTCTGCTCCATGGCTGGAGGCATTTTGATTAGGCTTTGATTAAGTCTATCATTTTGAGGAGCATTAGCTTTGTCATCAAATTAATATAAGAAACCTGAAAATGCAGAGATTGCACCTTGCTGATACACTCCAGAACTGCACAGCACACAAAAAACTAGTCCCCGCTTCGGTGGAGTTACTCAGGCTCCCTGTCATGTAAACTCCACCTTGTCATCCACTTTCACTGTTTCATTTAGGAAGTTGTCTATCTAACGTCGACCCATATTGCTTACATTAACTCCTCTGGGCTGCTATGAGCACTGTGCAGACAAGGAGAAGATGGAGTTGTCAGTTTTTCAGTAAAGTCCTTTTCACTCAGAGGAGAAAATACACTTTCGGGAGCTTAATTCTCTGAGCTCTTCACCTGGTTTGCCTGAAGCAAATCCCCAGAGCTAGAAAAAAAATATTTTGCCTTTCCTACCCTACTTCCCCACTTTTGTAGATACACTGAGCCTGGAAATCCTCTGGGGTTTGTTCTCCTATGCACACACAAGGAGCACCAGTCACCAAATATCACTCTCTACTAAGCTAACAAGGGTTTAATATGGGAAGAGTCTTTATGTCTACAGAAAATGTAATTTTTATGTTTTTATTATTTCTTTCTTCTTTACTCTCTTTCCTCTTTTCTTTTTTCTGTTTTTCCTACTTTCCCCTCCCTCCCCCTGCCCCAGGTTCCAATGATCCTTGCAACTCATTGAATACCCAGGACTGAAACCCTGACCTTATTGAATCCACCAGGAGGAATTTCCACCTTCTTCTTTGGCATAAAAGATTTCATACACACTACTAATTAGTCAAAAAAAGAATACAGCATCTATGCTTTAGTGCCTGGCTCTGCTCAGTACATACCTTATCGTCATTTCCTTGAGGCCATTTCACTGAAGGCAATAGGAGTTTTGCACAGATGTGAGTCCCTGTTGAATAGGTAAATACCAGCTATTTGTTCATAAGTCGTTGGACCTGAGAGAGGAAAGGCACTTTTAATGGGAAAACAACGACATGACACATCCTGCTTTTGCTAGCCAAGCCATCCTATGCATTTTACATGATAAGGAGAGACCCTGTAAACCAGCAGGTCAAGGAAAGATGCCCTCTGTTTCCTCACTGTATAATAACACCATTCAAAGTGAAAGATCAGTGATGGGTGTTTTTGCATTTAAAACTCACTTCCAGAGAGATCCATTATGCTGCATGAACCACATTACATTAAACAGCACAAGCAAGCATTAAGCAGGTGTTTGCAGAACGCCTCAGCAAGTAATGTGTACCATGAGCCTTCACGTCCTTTGTCGAAGCTGACAGCTATGGCTGAAGGAGTGGTGCATACTGCGCTGCCTGTAGCTGCGCTCCTTCGAGTTACAGAATCAGACAGCATTAGCATGTGAACCCAAGTTGCAGAAGCAGTAGGATGCGGTGACTGATAACTCCAAAGAGGGTCCATATGGCAGGATGGCTGTACTTATAAATATTTCAAATGTCAATTCACAAGGCTACAATCATCCCAAGCTGTTTGCGTTATTCTGAATAATTGCTAGCAAACTATAACAAAATATTTGTCATACTAGAATAACACATATAAATTTAACTGCTATATACACCAAGCTTTTCTCCAGATAATATATTTTATTAGGCTAATAAAAACAACAGAAACAGCATGGTTGTGGGGAATTTGTAAATAATTACCTATGAAAAACCCTTCATGCATACCTTTCCTACTGAAGAGATTGTAGAACTTCAAGTCTTTTCCCCAGTGAGGACAGTATAGTGTGACAGCAAGCCAAGATGAAGGTAATCAGGGCCTTTCTAAGGCATTATTTAGTCTTCTTTTCCTCCATTAGCATTTGCACATGTGCTTACTTGATTTTATTGGCTGTCATCAGTAATTACTAATGCACAGCCATGTGGATGCAGTGACAGAATGCAGGGAACATAGTGCTTTCCACATTGATGCCTTTGAAACACAGGGGTTGTTTTGTGCAGCTCTAAGCCCTGGGATGAGATGAGCTGCACTGAGAAAGGAACAGTGCACGAGAGACAATTTCCACAACAGCACTGGAGGGGGTAAACAGAGCCAACTGAAGCTCCCCAAAAGGGTTTGTTGCTATGCTGCTGATAATGGGCTTATTTTGTCCTCCCCAGTTATGGTGGGCGCATGGAAAGGTTAAGCAACTTGTGGTTGATTTACATAATTTAATACCCCCTCCCCTCACTTTGGAAATGAAAATACAAGAGGATTTTTTGAGTCATATGACATCCATGGCATTTTGAAAAAGACTTTAATCAATTCTTGCCTTTCAGTTGCTTATTATGACCTCTAAACTGCTGACAATTTTATAAAAATTTCAACACTATTCCAGGAAGAGAAGTGGCAGAATTGCACATACAGCCAGGAAAATTCATGTGATAATCATTCTTACACAATCCTGTACGTAATCCCAGTAATTCTGGGCAAAGAGAAAGGTATTTATAGCTTGTCAAACTTCCAAGGCTATTTCCCTGTCTTCTGACAACTAAAGGGTCAAACAGTCATTGGCTTACAAATGTGGAACATCATCTTACAACATAAAGAACTGGTGTTCCTCCCTGCACTGAGGATAAAAAGGCCAGCTAAAGGCTAAATTGTCCACAACTTTGCATATAGCTTAACATTTGTTCATGACTTGCAAAGTTTTGCATACTGAGCGTGGGACTTGCTCTTATCATCCCAGCCTCTCAGTTCCCTCTGGTTGTCCTCACATGTCCCAGCATGGCTTAGCTCTAGATTCATGAGTGAGCCAGAATCCCAGCTCAAGGGAGAAGTAGAGGTGCTGTGCGGCATCATTGCCTTTCTCCATCCACAACCTTAAAACACAGTGAGCAGACTTCTGTCATGTAGCCCAGTGCCTGACATGGGAGAGCTGTAGGACCATGGGAGTTCAAAGACATACTCTTGGTGGGAAAGGTTTGTGCAGAGCAAGAAGTAACCAGCTGAGCAACTGCAGCCTCATGGGAAAGTTAAACTGCCATCCTAAGAAAAAGAGATCTGGTGCCAGACATAGGAGAGGGCAGAGGAACCCGATGTGGCATACTTAGCAAAGTGTGGGAGTAATCCCAGTCTGCTAGTTTTTCCAGTTATTCAAGACTCCTTTTTGCAATGTTTGGAAGGAATTAGAGGCTCTGCTAACCAAGTGTGCTGTTGCTCTTCCTGTGACTTATGTGAGAGTTCACAGAATGAACAGCATATGTTCAGCTTCACCGAGGGACAGCAGAATGGCATTTAGAGCACCCAGAATATTTGGAAGTGAACGTTTTGGGGTGAACTTCTCAACCCTGGCCCATATCCTAAATTAAAGACTGGAAGAAACTGTCCCCTGTGAAATGCCTGGCAGATAACATCATGCTTTCAGTGGCAAGGACAGTGAAGCACAGCAACAGATTGTCTGGCAAGATTGTGCAGTCTCCAACATTGGGTATCTTTAAGGACAGATGAGACAAACAGATATCAGGAATGACTGAGGTGCAATTTTCCCTGCCTTGAGGCAGGGGGATGCACTGGGTGAGTTTTTCCAGCCCTATTCTTTTCTACATCTATGATAAGAATTTGCAGAACTGGGGTCTAGGCCCCGTGTCCATCAGTCAGTAGTGGGAGCATCAGCCAGGATTTCAGCATTATACAAAATACCACCAGACTGTTCTCACTAGCCCAGTACCACGGCTAACACTCATCCCATCACCACCCTCCCACACCCTGCTGTGACACTGTGGCAACAGCAAGGAGTATTAAACAGAAAATATGTATGGGGTATAGCCACAGTGCAAAAGTCACAAAGACATTTCAAGTGATAACAGCATGAAAAGACTACACTGATGTAGCAGCCTACAAAAAAAATCTTCACAAGCCCACATCAACTATAAGCAATGAAAGCTGAATGATTGCCCACAGAAGCACTATTAAAAGTCATGAATCTTCTCACTCTACTTCCTTTCCCTTTTACTGGGATTACTTTTTGCACCTCTTAGGTTGTTAAAATCTCACATATCCATTTGGGATGAAATATCATTTAATCACTTAAGATTGTGATGGTGAACTTTTTTCTCTCTGAATGTGAGACAGACTTTTCAGACATATTCAACAAACTACCAACAAACCATAATGCCTATTCTTTTCTTGTGCAGTTGAATAATTCACTTCAAAGCAAACACAACTTTTTCCTAAGTGGTCTTTTCTACTCAAAAGTATTTGAAAACAGCTGTAAGACAAATTTCTTTACACTGTAAATGTCTATATGTAAATGTCTATGGTTCGGACTAAGGAGCCAGGCAAGACCCAGGCAGAGTTGGAAGCACAGGGGCCAGGGAAATGCAGAGATCCCACAAAAGCCATGGTGGGACTGTGTGCCAGCAGTGCAGGGGTGGATATGTCCTCCTTATGAGGTATGGAAATGCCTCTGTACTCCTGGAGCTGTCAGTCTGCTACAGGGGCACAGGCTCTGCTGCTTGTATTTGGAGTCATGGGTTTGCTGAAGCAGAGCTGAGCTTGTATTGCCCAGATAGGTGCAGTGAGGAGCAGGCATTGCCTTGCTGTCTGCTTCTTGCAGGACACACCACAACGTCTATTGCTGCACTTGGAGACACCAATGTTCCCACCTCGCCAGGCAGTCTGCCCCTCACATGAAGATTAATGAAGGTCATCAAAGTCACCTTTTAATTGACTTCACTGGCTTCTTTGACCGGGCCACAACTTAAACTTTTGATGTGGAAACTATTATTTCTGAAGGGGTATTTACTTGAGTTTGAGACTGTGGAGACTGTAAAATACTTTGACCATGGATATACACTAAAGCAGTTCAAGGGTAGGAACAACCTTTTTATTACTGATAAGCTTTTTGATTTACACTGTGTGTGCAGATGCCAGATAATAATGCCAAACAGCAGTTTCTCCTTAAATAGGCTGAGCAATTCAAAGTAGCTCCTCTAACATATAATTTCACGGAGTTGGAATGTTCTTCCCAATAACAACAAGAAGTGGTATGCTTAACTGCAATAAACTGTATGTTGTTTCTATGAGGACTCAATCATTCCTGCTTTCAAATTGAGAAACTTAAAATCTGCAGCCACTTGCCTACTAAATTGTAGTAAATGTTCATTCTCAGAGGCCAACATATTATTAATACCATAAGAAAGACATCTCAATATATTTACAGAGATATTCTGTATGTTTTTGCTAGAACATATGGAAAGAATACAAATACTTTCCAGATCCTTAATCAATACCAATGACCATTACAGCCCTACACAACAGACCAGCCCTTAGTACCAATGAATTCCAGCTTTTAATCTGTACTGCTGAAGTATTCATAAATCTGTTTCACCCCCTAAATGCAGTGAAAAACTGAAGTCACAAGCTGCAAGACATCTGTGATTTATTTTTTTGGGCTTCCAGCGATGAGATCAGAGTCATTACAATCTAAAGCAAGGTGGGTGGCTAAAAAATCTCTTACTGATTTACACATAGATCATGGTGTTGCATTGCTAATTTACAAAGAAAACGACCTGTAATTGTATGCAAAATGGCATGCTGTGGCTGTAGATGGAATATGATCCTTAATAGGATTTAATTCTAGATAGTATGTGCATTGTTAAGGCTAAAAGCCCGTGCCACACTGCCAGAAGCCTGGTAAACACAGGAGAGCCAGTAAGGATGTTCAGACCACTTGAACGAAAGGAATATCTGAGAAGCAGTAAACAAGAGGGGGACTTATCTAGAGGGCTGTAGGCCCCAGCTCGTCTAGGAAAACACGATATACCAATAGAGATAAGAAGGTTATTATCTGTGAAAAAGATAGACAGGCAGCTCCTAGTTCAGAGAAAAGGAGGTGAAGAGGAAAAGAGACCTTATACCTGGTAGAGAAGGAATGTGACAGGTAACCTCATGAGGTAATAGTTATTTTAAGGAACTAAAAAAAAAAGGAATGACATGTTTTCAGGAGTGACAGATGTCATTGTATGCCTGAGGAAATAACAGGATAAGTAAAGTGAGTTCTTGTCGTTATCAGCCTCTATTTTGAGTTAACCAAGATGGGATCTTAAACCTCCTCAGGGCTGGACAAGTTGTAGATAGGTGACTCGCACTAGTAGTTGTAATGCTATGTGTAATTCTAGCTTATGCAGGAAGGCTTACTACCAAGAGTGGTTTTATGGAATGTACCTGAAATGACTGTGCTTCTCTTACAACCATCAGACAACCTCACTCCACCTGCTCCACAGCAGGGTAAATCCAGGCTGAAAGAAGAACTGGCACCCATGTCTCTCAGTTGGTCTCTTCTTGGAGAGGAACACCTAAGACTGCAATAATGTAATGACGGCAGATTTCCATGTATTGAAAAGCCCTGAATCATGGAACCCTGCAAAGACTTCTCAGGCCCATCAGAGTCTGGTCTTTAGGAAGGTGCAGGCAACTTAAGAAAAAAAGATGTTCACTGGCCTGTCTCCTGGCAAAATAATCCAAAATTATGTGGGTTCCAGATTGCCAGACTTGTCTGCAACACTGTCAGCAATTCACGTCTGCTTGCAATGCATTGCTTCATGCACACCAGCTTTGTGCCAGCAGCCTGTGTTGGAGACAAAAGGCTGCCTGCATGTGTACAGGAGCATAAGTGTTATGGCATCTAGAGTCCCTGGTGACCATCTTTGGGCTGTCCCAGCACTTTTATTCCAAGCTGGTTATGAAATAGCCTTTTAAAAGATATGCACACACAATGGAGCTATATGTGTTAAAGAGCTATTTCCTCAGTTGTATGCTCTCATGCCAGATGCTGAATCAGTTTTTAGCTCCACTCTGCACCCCAGACTCCCTGAAACTGCAGCTGCAGCAGTTTTAGCCTGGCTTTTCTATGGGTTTGCTGGTGCATTTATTTTCCAAAAGCGTGGGTCTTTCTGGCCTTGAATATGCATGAGGAGCATTCTCAGACTGAAGGGTTTCTTGAGGGGTCTGCAGATAGAGAAGGGGAGGTTCTCAGTAACTTCCCCTGGGACTCTGCCACAGTCTGGTGTGATGTAATATTTTTATTCTAATTGCCTTAAGTCACAATAACCACAGAATTAAAGCATTGCATTTGGGAAAGGCAAAAAGGTTATGGTTAAAATAAAAGTTCTTTGAAAGAATAACTGAACACAAACCTGCATTGAAACTCTCTGTGAGATTGTCCAGCTTAAAATGACATCAGGACTTTCACACCTGCTCCCAGATGGGTGATCATCTGTACCACAAATACCACAGTGCTGGCTGGCACTGTTTGGTGGTGTCTCTTCAGGAGAGCTTCGAGCCTGAAATTCAGCCAGGATTGGAGTGCATAACATTCACAGTCCTCACAGGCACCAGCATTAGAAAGGAACAAATGCTCAACCTGTCATGTGCAAGCCTGTTCAGCAGAAAGGTCATTTGCTAGTGGAGGTCTCATAGGTATGGCATCCCGGCAGCGTGCATGGAGCTGCTCAGGGAGGGCAGGAGCTTCCCCAGGCAGCCACGCTCCACACCTCTTGCGCTGTGAAGGTCTCTCTTCTCTTCAGGCAAGGTCAGGCAGTTCACAGAGCTCCTGCATGCTCAATGCTGGTGGGGCTTGCAACCTGGACATATCCCTGTGGAAAAGCAATAGAGGGAGGATGGTCTAGGAATTAATTTTTTAAACAAACAAAAAGTCTTTGTGTTGCCGGCCCCAAGCGTTTATTCACCATTACTCATCTTCCTGCCTTCCTTCAAACTATGAAATGGGCTTAAACATGTCATTGAAATACACACAGTGGTGGATTTTCTTTCATTTGCTCATTTCTACTTTTTATTTAAGTGGTTACTGAGCTTTTATGGTGGGTGCACTGAAGCCTTGCCTTGTCCAAACCTCCCTCACTGGCCACACACAAATAAAACCACAGTGGCTTGGGGCTGCAACTTAAAAAGAGGGAAAATTTCCAGTACTGCTTGAGAGGCGAGGATGTGGTTTGTCACTGAACTTTACCAGGTCATGTTCCCCCTCATTGCCGTCACCACCAAACTCTCCAGCTTCTACCACCTTGCCCAGAAACGTCCTTCCTTGGACCTCTCTCTTTGCAGAAAAAGGACCCTGCATTGCAGAAACTCCAGGATATCCCCTATGAAACCATAGGAACCTGAGGGAGGATCAGTGGTTCATAGCCAGGCACATCGTGGCAGTGGCAGTTTTCAAGGATTACAGCAGATTGATCAAAGATATAGGAGAAATCCACGGCAGAACTGAGAACAAAGCGTGATGGCTTTCCTTGGCCGTATTTCCTATCCGCTCAGTCACACTGCTATTATGTTGCCAGACCTGCGTGTACCCAGTTACTGTAAGCAACTAGAAATTAAGACTTACTGTGACTTCAGCACAGCCTGTGTAGATCTCAGTGATGTGGGACTTCCTATAGTGTGCTTATCACACTCAAATGAATCCAGCAGACATAACATCACATTTTGCCCGGTATTTAAAGTTTATGAGGCAATTTTCTGGAACTGCTCCCTGTATTACATAGTGAGGAGAAAGCTGATCAGCTAAACATTCAATCAACAAGCAGTTTCTAGTCATCTCTTTGGGAAGATAAAACAAATGCAGGCAAATAGACAAATCCCATCTCCCGCAAACAGCCAAAATAGCTGATTTATATGCTGGGGGATTTTGTAAGACCATGGATATACCGAGAAGTATTCTCCTTCCTTTAAGGCACAGAAGCACTAGGAAATGTATAGGCACAGAAATAGCCAAAACATCTGAAATATCTGAACCACTCTCCAGCCCCACACTCTTTCTTATAATTTTTGAGACCAGGATATACATTTCCAGGTTGTGTTGCGTTTTGCAATATTGACTCCAGAACATATGTTTAGGAGTTATTCTACAGCCATGAAATGCAATTCCCTACACATTGAACCACACAGAAGTTCTCCCCTTAGGGTGCACAAGGGTTTTGTTCCCTGGGAAGAGCTGTACCAGAGGAGGCTGGCACATGACGGTGGGTGAGAAGCGCTGGTGCTGTGCACTGCTTTCTTCCTCTCAAAACTAGATGCATGAGTTGCACTGAGGGTGTCTACTGCGTAAAACTATGCCAACATACCAAGAGCATTTTCAAGAATTTCAAACTTAAAAAAAAATCCAGAGCAAGGTTATATCCTGGTACTGTCTCTACTGTTGATTAAAAAAAACCCCAACCACCAAACAAAAACCACAAATGAATAAAACCTCTAAACCCCAGAAATCACAACAAAAACCACTTATGCAAATGTATATGCAGATTAGGGGCAGCCCTCAGGCTCTTGGCAAATTGCCAAAGTAGCCCTCAGCACTCTGAATTTTGGAGCCCTCAGTTCAAAAGCAATGCAAAACACTCATTTCCCCCCTCAGGCAGCCCTTCCAGGGAGCAGAGGCTTTCTCTTATTCCTGTCTCTCATCCCATCATGGAAGTTCAGAGCATCTCTTGCCCATCCTCTGAGCCGAGCCCAGCTGGAGCCGCAGTCCCCTCTCCCATGAGGGAACTCCCGAGCTTTTTACAATACTTCTGTGTTTTTCATTGTCAGCTTTTCTTTTTCATTTAATAAATTCATCCTCCTGTGCCTTGAGGAGGAAGGGCTGACAGTGAAGGGAAACCTTGTGAAGAAGGGGCTGGATTGAGATGCAGCCCTGGATGCGGTTCCCAGCTGCAATGCTGGCTCTGGGTCTTCTCCTACCTTGTGTCAGGTCCTTTCCATTAAACCCTTGACTCCAAGTAAGCAAAGCACTTAAGGGCAGGCTTAGCAAATGTTAAAGTGTGTAGGATTAATCATTTGTCTTAAGTGTCGCTCAGCTGGGTTGGTGTCTATGTCACTTCTATAGATTATACTGTCTGTAGCTACCTAGCTACCTGTCTGTCCGGCACCTAGCAAAAAGGGCTGCTGAAGTAGAAAACATTGAATCTCACAGGAAGTACATACCTCGATCCTGCCTGTAGGATTGATATAAAAAAGTGCACACAGTTAGAACTCGATCATGTCATTTAACTGCGACATGTCAGACAGTTGTTACTCTCATTTTGTTAGCAGCCTGCCTTGCTCTAAAAACTAGAGGGGATTTCTATAATTTCCTTTTATTTTTTTTCTCTTTGCAGTAAATGTAACTGTAAACAATTAACAATTCCAATTAGTGGGGGTTTTTGGGGTTTTTTTTTTGCAACTTCAGCAGCTGGCTTTTCACAGGTTTTCCTAGGCTGCTGCAGGGGCCAATCAGATCATATAAATGTGCATATTAACAAAGGTTCATTAAGCGACTCTGTCTTTCTAAGTCTCTGGAAAAGAAGCAAAGCAGTGACGAGCCTTAGAAGTAAGCTCATTGTGTTCTTTGCTAAATTTCACATCATACCGAAATCAGCTGCTTTTTAATAATCTACATTTAAGATGCAAATTTATCTATTTGATAAGAAAGTCTATTGTATGAAAAAAGATTCCAAATTGTTTTATCACTTCTTGATTGCTGTCGGCAAGGGGGGAATTATCACGCTAACAGCCTCGTTGAGGGAGAGCCATATGCCTGAAATGGCGACAATGCTGAAGTTAGAAAGTTTAGTGAGATTAAGTTACATGGAGAAAGGTTCACTTAAAGTAGCGACTAATTAATGACCTCAGAGGTAACCCTACCAGCTACCACACTGGTTAGAGGGGGGAATCTTATTAACAACCTCCTAAGTGCAGTTTCCAATTACTAATCTTTCAGCAGCTTTATGGTGTAAGAGAAATGATTTCAGGCTCCTGCTCCCTTCACAGGGTCATCTTGTTTCACTTTCAGTCTGTGTGCTACAAAATGATAGTCCTATGGGCAGGCTCTGACAGCCAAGAGGTTGTTTTAATATTGCCAGAGCTCAGCAAGACATTTACATTTCAAATGCAAGAAATGTAGAGTGGCAGTTCAGCTCTCTTCCTGCTATCATATTGGTTGCTAAAATTTTAGAATAATTGCTCTTACCCCATTAATGGCCTCAGATCATCCCGGCTATGATGTAAAGGAAACAAGGTTGTGGGGACAGACCAAATCTTTTATTAAAGTAACAGACACAGTTGGGAAAAGGGACAAGAGGTTAGTCATACAAACCTTTGGGAAAAATCAAAGAGCCTGATAGTTCACTCAGTTTTTCTGTTATATAAAGATACTACTTCTCTCAGTGAAATTTGCCTCTTTAGAGCACAGTGGCTGCTGCTGCACTATTACTTGACTCTGCTGTAACAGGGTAAAGCTGCAAGGCAGCAGATAGGCAAACTGCCTATGGCCATGTGGCTGCTTGGTAATCTGAGACTGTGCCTGGTCTCACTAATTAGTGTGTAATAGTTGTGTATGCTGGCTCACTTTGGGATGCCTTATCAAAGGGGGAGAAAGAACTGGGTTTAATTCAGCTATACAGAGTGACTGCATCTGTTTTCTCAGCCACTGAAGGATTATAATTGTTTCTAGATGACAGCAGGTCACATGTGTATAGGCTTTTTAATTATAACTGAAATATCTTTTCAACCTAGGGAAATAATTTAATTTTAACATTATTATCATTATTATAATTTTTTTTGGCTTCATTTGAAGTCCCCCAACTCTTTTTGCTCTCTTACTTGCAACATAAATCTTTCCCCTTTCAACATAACTGATAGATTTTCTTTGTTCATACCCGTCACTGTTTTCTCTTTTGATTCATGCAACAATTACATACTTCAGGTTTAAAGGTTATGAAAACTGTGTTTTGGCATTCAACCAGTCTCATCTCTGGAAACATTAGTCAAATACTCTTGTTTAAAATTCCCTCTGTAGAAGGAAACATTGCCACCTAGATTGCTGTCTGGTTTTAATTTTTTTTTTTTTCTCAGTGCTTATCTGGCCAGATCTTGCTTTTCACATTTCAAAATGCTCAAATCTCATGATAGTACAGGGCCTCCAGTGTTATGCTGTGATTTAAGATGTTCTGCTCTGTTCTGAATGTCAGTCATAACTCGTCTGTTCTGTATAACTTTTTTATGTGTCTTTGCACAGAAAAGCTGCAAAAATATAAGTGACCCATTAGAAAGGGGATGGCATTAAAAAGGAGTTCAAGATAGAGGGCCAAAAGAACCCAAAGGAGAAGGCTCAGGAAAATTAATGTTTTCTATGCCTGGGCACCAGGAAAGTCAGATGTAAGGTTGTCCGTACCTGTAGATTCAATTCGGCATGCAACATTGCAAAACTGAGCTGCAATTGATTTTTTGCTGTTAGCACAAGGACACGGGTGTCAGGACTTTGATGGAATGTGCTGTATGAATCTAAGTGATCATTCATGATCGATTCATGAAAGCATACAGGATTTGATGGATCAAGCAAAGAAACTACAGAAAGATGATTAATTAGGCCAACTGTTTACCGGTTGGGGGAAATCACTGGGTGGTTACGATCATTGATGGGGGTAGGACTGAAAATTGTTGGAATGTTTCTTTGTGCCCTACTAATCGTACCATGTCTGCCTATCATGGCTTCAAAGGATGTTAGAATGCACGGTGCAACATGTCCTTGTTGTAGAAAAACAAAAAGGGGGAGTTGTAAGGGAATGAGAAGATGTTGAATTAGGATTTGACTTCCAGGACATGAAGCTTGTCCCTTAAGAGACCGGAAGAAGAAGGCATTGCCCTTAAGCAAAATGTAAGAGGAAGTGATGGAGGACCTGACACGGATGGAAGAAGAACCGATTGGAATGTAAACAAGGGAGCGAATCTGCTAGAAAGTAGTGTGTTGTTTTTAGCTAATAGCCAATAAAAAGTTCTGTAGGTGACGTATTCACAGTAGTAAAAGACTGTAAAAGAAGTTGTAAAAGAGAAATAAAGTGATTCTTCTTCACCACCTACCGGAGTTTGCTCTTTTATCCCGCCGCACATACCACTTTTGAGGATCTTCTCAGTCATCCTAAGATGACTCAGTCATCCTTCTCCACCACCAGCAAGAACAAGGAATGGGCCAGCCAGCCCAAAGTGAAACCTGGACTGTCCTGAGTGGAGAAATGGGCAGTAAGGAGAGTATGAATCCAATAACTTTTTGAAACAAACAGATGAAAGCCAATAATCCTGGAAAATACAGAAGAAATGTGTGCATAGGCAAAATCCCATATAACCTAGAAGTCTGTAAAACCTGAAAAGACAGGTGGAAAACACTATTATCCTTTTGCTGGTCAAGTTAGGCTTAAACAAAAGAGCAGTGGAGATGATTGATTGAGACTCTAATATTGGCCAAGAAGGATGTGCAGGAGAACAAAAGCATGGAGTCCTGGTATCTTCTTAATGAATCCTCAGGGGTGATCAAAGCTGATTGTTCCACAGCTGGTCAAAAGAAGGATTCCACAGAGCTCTGAGAAAAGCTGTCCCACCCTAATTCCCAGCCCATGGGTCCTGAACAAATAAGATATGTTTGCAAGCA
This sequence comes from Syrrhaptes paradoxus, assembly GCA_013400615.1. Classification (NCBI taxonomy): domain Eukaryota; kingdom Metazoa; phylum Chordata; class Aves; order Pterocliformes; family Pteroclidae; genus Syrrhaptes; species Syrrhaptes paradoxus. The sequence goes on from VZTO01001698.1 coordinate 97,116, forward strand.
GATGTCAATCATCACTGGAAAAGTGTTTTGTGACTATCCTTACGCTAATTCACTGTCAGATGGGCCAACACTTGCAAATGTATCAGGGTAAATCTGGTGACCCAGTGTCTCCTTCTTTTACTCAGTTGGGCAGCTAATCTGCAAACTGGGGCCTGAATGAGATGGTTCATATGGCAGGAACAAAATTACACCACTGACATTGGAAGACTCACTTTAACCCTGCTAAGTAACTCCAGAGTTACAATGAGCAACAATTTCAGTGCAGCAGGGTCTGCCTGCAGAGTCCATGGTCTGGAAATGCAAGCCAAGAAGTGATGTGAATTTCACATTAAGAACTTTTTATACATTTAACAACTGTGAAGGCTGAAAACTAGGCACAAAAGGCTAAGCATTCCTCAGATGAACCAGAGAATTAGTTAGGCATGTGGATGAATGAGTAGATGGGACTTTGAAACCAGACCTTACTTCTGAGCTAAGCTCTGGGCTGGAGGGGGTCGGGTGAGCACTTCAACCTGCAAATACAGAATGCATTTCCTGCGCCAGAGGTCACATATGTACTAGACCACCCTCATCTCCTTGGATGACAGCCACTGAAAGGCAGCCAAGGAATAGATCTATCATCCAGTGCACGCAACAGCCTTTTGTACTCAAGAACAAAGATCACAGGCCTGGGATTGATAGCACTTGGCAGCTTTTTTCCCCCTCTGGAGGTGACGCACCACACAGTCTTGGTCATCTTAGAGACAGGGCGATTCGGTTCCTGATTCCCCTTTCCAGAGCAAAGCATGAGAAACTGTGGCTGGAACCAGAGATAAGGAAAAGGAGAGGTGCTGTCATTACTGCTACCCCATTTCAGTTCTCACAGGGCTCCAGCAACAAGGAGATGACAAAGATGCCCTCAAAAAGCAGAAATTTATTGTCCTCAAAACTGGGTAATCCAAGCAGTTGGAGGAAAAACAAATTTCACTAATGGGCAAACACTACATCATTAGTGTTTTCTGGCCTTCATGATGCGTACAAACTGGCAGAAGCGTGACAGCTGGTGGTACAAGCTAGTATTTCAGATAACTTTCTAGAAGTTAGGACGGATGACTGTAGTGTTGTCTAGAAGCAGGAAAAAGAGGCAAGGAGGCTGAGGTAGGGATTTACAGGGAATACAAAGTAACAGCATTTTCTAAGTCTGTAGCTGTTTGACTACATAAGGCAAGCTAAGGGAAAGCCGGATGAGGGCTTTGAAATTTAAAGTAGTGCCCTTTGGATGTACATCTAGCCTCGAGCAGCTGCCTAAAACACAGCCATGCGATCTGGGAAACCACCTAGTTGGATTTTGACAGACAATTTTGTGGAGATTTCAGACAGTTGCACATGTATCTCTACAATGAAGGGTCAAAATGGGTCTTTGGAAATATAGACATGAATCTTAAAACACTGGTAAAAGCAAACAGAGAAAAAAATCTTGCTATTGCACTAGGTGTTGCACTTTATGGAAAGTGCTCATGTAGCTTTTGGATGTGAGGATGGGACAAACTGGGACATGACCACTGCTGTTTTAAACATGTAGAAAACAACAAGAAGCAAATGAAAGCTAGTTCATAAAATACTTCCTCTGGGGTCATCCACATTGTTGCCATCAGTAAAGGAAAAAAAGTAAGTTTTGGAAACCTAGAGAGGCAGCGTGGATCAAGTAATGTAAACAGTGTGTGTGAGTGCACACCTCACTGGCTGACATACCCATGTCATGTGGGGAAATGTGTGCCCACAATAACAAAAATCTTCCAACTATTTTATCAGAGCAATTCTATCTGGGAGGGCCAGTTAATCAGATGGCAGTTAGTGTGCATTGACTCCAATATAGTATTAACCCAAAACAACAGACTTGTACTTTTCCATCATCAGCCTGCTTTACTCTCAAGGATGAATGAGCTGCCTCTGATCATGTAAAATAGTCTTTTATAATGTGTTCTGTACTGATTGTGTCATCAAATGCTTATTTGTGAATATGGAACTGGAAGGGAAAATATTAACATCCATAATGAATTTTGCTATAATCTGCAGAGGAGATCAAAGAATAAGAAAAAAAAAAATTGAACTCATCCTTCTGCAAGACAAAGCTGAGAGCTTTCACTGAACGTTCTTTTCAAGGAAGGATGTTATAGGGTCTTGAGCAGGAGAAAATACAGCAGTATATTATCGTTTTAGGAGAACAGTGGCCTGGAATTACTGGGATTTTTAAAAAAAGTAAAAGACTAGGAAAATGGCCAAGTTCTTGTGAAAGAAATATCCACAGGCACCAGTAGCATCACCATGGCCTAGTGAAAAAAATCAAAACAAAACAAAACCAAAAACCAAACTTGTTGAAGAGATTCAGGTAGTTCTGAATTTTCCTTTGTTATTTCTTGATCTCAAATAAATCATAATTTACCTTTGTATCTCCTCACTCTTAAGGCTTTAGGATCCAGGCAATCCTGAACCACAGGCATCAAGTTTTTACAAATTATTTTTATTTAATTAAGACAGTTGGTTTAAATTAGTNCAGAGATAAGGAAAAGGAGAGGTGCTGTCATTACTGCTACCCCATTTCAGTTCTCACAGGGCTCCAGCAACAAGGAGATGACAAAGATGCCCTCAAAAAGCAGAAATTTATTGTCCTCAAAACTGGGTAATCCAAGCAGTTGGAGGAAAAACAAATTTCACTAATGGGCAAACACTACATCATTAGTGTTTTCTGGCCTTCATGATGCGTACAAACTGGCAGAAGCGTGACAGCTGGTGGTACAAGCTAGTATTTCAGATAACTTTCTAGAAGTTAGGACGGATGACTGTAGTGTTGTCTAGAAGCAGGAAAAAGAGGCAAGGAGGATGAGGTAGGGATTTACAGGGAATACAAAGTAACAGCATTTTCTAAGTCTGTAGCTGTTTGACTACATAAGGCAAGCTAAGGGAAAGCCGGATGAGGGCTTTGAAATTTAAAGTAGTGCCCTTTGGATGTACATCTAGCCTCGAGCAGCTGCCTAAAACACAGCCATGCAATCTGGGAAACCACCTAGTTGGATTTTGACAGACAATTTTGTGGAGATTTCAGACAGTTGCACATGTATCTCTACAATGAAGGGTCAAAATGGGTCTTTGGAAATATAGACATGAATCTTAAAACACTGGTAAAAGCAAACAGAGAAAAAAATCTTGCTATTGCACTAGGTGTTGCACTTTATGGAAAGTGCTCATGTAGCTTTTGGATGTGAGGATGGGACAAACTGGGACATGACCACTGCTGTTTTAAACATGTAGAAATCTTACTGAACAGCAACTGCCAATATGGGTGATGAAGTGAGGCAGAAGAAAGATGACAAGAGCAGGCAACAAGAAAAAATGTGTTCCTCTTCTGCACTCAGGGTATAGAGAATGTTAACCTGAATTGTCCAGTTTCTTGATTTGCTTATTAAATACAGAATCTGGTATCACAGATACACCTTGCTATGTGTTATGGCATCA
>VZTO01001700.1:5517-55522 GCA_013400615.1 Syrrhaptes paradoxus
CCCCCCCCCCCCCGTGTATTTTCACATTTTGTTTAAAGCCTTTTAAAGAGAGTTGATTTTTAGCTATTTAATATTTAGCAACATAATGAAAGAAAAGGAGAAGCAGCAGAAGCCTCCCCAATACAGAGGCCAAACAACCCAACATGAAAGATGGAAATCAGTTGTACCTGCACTCCGGTATTGGAGTAGCAACTACAAGTTACGGGTCAACCTAGTCAAAAAGTTGCAAGAACTAATACTAATCTGCAGCAGGAGCTGGGTGGGTCAGACACAAATGTTTCAACATCTTCTGGATGAAAATAGTCTTGGCAATGAGATTATTATTGTCGTTGATGCTTTAGGATAGGTTTTATGGCACAGACTCAGAAGAGACTAATCAGGCACCAAAATTTCCGTAAATATGACCTTCAGTTGACCCGTGACACCATTTCCACTTCCTTTTCCCATGCCTTTTTGCTCTCCTGCCCCCAAACATATGGTTTTATGGCATAAGAAATTTCATCTCCATTATATGCACACCAGCTCAACTAATTTTTTTTTTTCCCCCGAGGATCTTCCCCCAGAGGAACAAACTTCTAGTTGAAGCTGCCACAAGCAATCTCCCATCAAAAGATAAAACATTCACTTAGAAATTATTTTTTAAGTGATTATTTTAATGCCATGGAGGGGAAATTTCAATTTGGCTTCAATTATCTCTGCTCCAGCAGGGCTGAGTTATGCAGGGAAGGGAAGCAGCAAGACATCAGGGCTTCTGCAAGGGAGACTGATTGCTCTGGGCTGGGTTTCCAAAAAGGCAATCCAGTCCTTTCCCCAAATTAGGCATCTGATAATCCAAATGCAGATCAAAGCAAGAAACATGCTTTTGGCAGGGAGAGCCTGACTGCCAAAACACCATGTTAAAGCCTCATACATAAGTTATGTGATGAAAGGGAACATATAGATTTCACCCTTTACCTTGACACAGATTTCATAAATTGGCATGAAAAATCAGTGGGGGGGAGGGGAACCCAAACCTTTTATGATGCTTGTATATCCTTAAAAAAAAAATCCTTTTCTGAGCTACAGAGACAGCTTAAGACAGAAATAAAGTTGCCGGGAAGGCAACCGGTGTATAGTCTGCCCAGCCATTTACCCAACCTGCTCCCCAAAGCAGCAGCTCCTCACTGCGCTGGGACGTGAGCTGTGACAGGGTGTGCACCTCACCTCCACAGAGCCCGGACAGCATGCCAGAGCTTTTCATCTGGGCTTATACGTGAACAGATTTCACCTCATGGATGGCCAAACCCAAGGAGAGCAGGGCATCAGAAATTACTTGGAAAGTTTTTAAACAGATGGTGACATTAAGGTCACTATGCCCACTCTATGCACTGGCACTAGGAGAAGATGGAAAAAAAACCCCACCTCTAAAAAGAGACAAAATGAGGAAAATACAGCTTTTCCAGCCAAGGGGGAATACTCAATTTTTGAGCAGTGCCCATAAAAGTAGTTGATACCTCAGGTCTCCTACTGACTATTGACTCCAAAATAGCATCTTCTTTCTTGATTGCAGTGAGCAACCCTGGATTTTGTGTACAGAGACAAAGCTGAAGGAGGGTAGATTTAGATGAGATATTGGGAGGAGATTTTTTTCCTGTGCGGGTGGTGAGGCAGTGGCCCAGGTTGTCCAGAGAAGTTGTGGATGCCCCATCCATGGAGGGGTTCAAGGCCAGGCTGGATGAGGCTTTGAGCAACCTGGGCCGGTGGGAGGTGTCCCTGCCCATGGCAGGGGGATGGGACTGGGTGATCTTTAAGGTCCCTTCCAACCCAAACCATTCTGTGATACAATGACTGAAATGTCCAGGTTGTCTCTGCTTTTTTCTTACCCTGGTTGGCCCCCAGTCTGGACAGCTTCAGGGCTGCCCCAGGAAACGCTGTCATTAAAGGGATGTGGGTGGGTTGGAGACATCCCACATTTCTGGGTGCCAAAGTATGGTTCATCAAGTTGAGCACATCCCTCTTGCTGATGGTTATCACTTTCCACCTGAGTTACACACATTTAACAAATCAGCTCATTTTTTCTTATTTCCTTGTTGCCCAGCCACATGAGCCCTCTGAGTGTCCTGGCAGGGAAACTGAGGCAGAGGGGTCTGCTGCAATCACTGATGCGGTGAGCGTAGCACTGTACAGCGCTGTCGTGATGGGGACAGGAACTGCACACCCAACATCACCCAGCTACGAGATGTGAACGTAAGGTAACTGAAGACAATGAAATACCCTTAAATAATAAAATCCTCTCTCTAATTCCTTAATAGGATGTTCAATATCTAGAACATGCGTTGTATTAATCGCCTAGCAGCCATACCATGCTCTTTATCTCTGTTTTTCTCCTTGCAGTCATCTTCTCAGACACCACTGCCCTCCAGTGTTAAGTGCTGGAAGATGAAAAGAAAAAATGCCTTGGAGCACCCTTGGGACACAGCCTTGCTATTGCCTGTATCTGACAGATTAAAGCAACTTTACAGTTATTTTACCAAAAACACTCCCTGCTGCACTGCAGCCTTCTGCTCCTGATGGCAATAACCATCCCAACCCAGCTGGGAGCTGCTTCCCTCTGACCAAAAAAATAAAAGGTGTTCTTTCCACCAAGCCATATAACAGTCCATCGCAGCACCAAGGTGCTGGGCATGTTCCTAGAGATAGGTGACAAAATTGCCCTCTAATAACTGCAGAGAGATTTTTGTAAAGCAGCGTTACCCACCCAAGCCTCTCATGAGCTCTTTGCTCCTTCGCAGCTTTTTGCTGTGTCACCTTTCAAATCTAACTTCTCCATGCTCGCTGTATTTCCACAAGAGTCTTCCCAGCATACAGACTTATTTTCTTTTGACTTTTCAAGAAAACCCTGGGCTTTAGCAAGAGGGGACATGTGATGTATTTACTCCTTCTAGCTTTTTTAAACATTTTTTTTATAAATTTTTAAAGAAGTCTAGCAATACCCCATCAGCCTTTTTCAAAGCATGATATCTCTCCTTACATCTTTCTCTGCACCATCACCTACTGACCCACCTCTAAACCATTAAAACCAGCCCAGCAGGAAGCCACCAGTCAGGATGCATCTCTTAAGGCATAAGAGACTCCCACCACACCCCCAATTCCAGTTATTAAAGTTGTATTTTGGGTGAATAATTATGCCATAGATATTGACCATACACCCCAGTTTTGGCATAAGTATTGAAGCACTCAGTGGATCTGGGTCAATTTGTTTGGGATTTCAGCACACTGGCTGCACAAGGAATTATCCATCCCACTTTAATATGGCACAGGATAAATAATCCAAAGAATGGCTTTTGGGACGATCCTCAGCATATAAAGCATTAAAGAATTTAAAGAAGTTAAATACTGACAATGTCACACGCAGATATGTAAATAGAAAGTGGGAAGACACGATTCAAGTCCTGATCCCTTATTACGAGCAACTCAGACTATTTTTTTTAAAACATAATTTATACACCTATGGTCATTTAAAATCCTGATGGTGATTTTTATCTTGGAGAATCTTACAGAAAAGTCCAACAAAGAGCAAAATGCAAATGAAAATAACTCAAAATTCCCATCCTGTTGTGCTTGCTGGAATCAATCACAGCCTCGCACCGTACTCTGTTACTGCAAACCATATGCCAGAAAACCCAGATGTTAAGATACTGATGTCCTGAACCTGTTGCACACCTCCACAGTTACCTCCTGGGCCTTTTGTGTTAATTAATACTTTGCTTTCTACCAATGTATGCTGTTTGATTCTCGCAGTCACACGATCAGCTTGTAATTAATTTACTGCTACAAGGACATCAAAGGTGCATGGTTTTACCCCATTCTACATATCAATAAGGCTCATACCCACAAACACACCAAAAAAGCTGATGCCAAAGGAGCACAAAATAAACCTCATTTAAGTCAAATCAGAGGAAAAACCTTATTTATGCCTAGTTACATCTTCAGCTTTTACTCATCTACCATCTGTAACCCAAACTGAACATCACCGTGGGTCAGGAAAACTTTAACATCACGTTCACCTGCTGCTGTACCAGTATGTGCCTCTATTAAAGCTCCACTTGATATATTCTCCCTGTAAAACACAGACAGGTTTCCAAGCCCTAGGGCAAGCAGGCAGTCCTGCTCTGGTACACAACGTTCCTCACATCTTTAACGGAAAATTTTAATGGACCCTTGCTCTTCCTGAGACGCAGTAGTGTCTCCTGGGAGGGGGAACACAACACAAAGCTTCTTTGATGTGTCCTTCGCAGCTTATCTTTCAGGAAAGCCACCAGCTGTATTTTAGTGCTATCTGTAACTTTCTGTTCTAATCGACATTAAAACTCAATGAAAAGTTAGACCTGCTCTGTCACACTGTAATCAAATGCATTGGAGTGCAACACAAAAGCCCCTGCCAAAACCAAGGGGTGGCTTTTTATTTATCCCAACATTAAGTCAGTTCATTTGTGCTACAGCCAAACATCTTCCCTTGACACAAGTGCTCAGGGATTTATTCAGACTTCTACCTGAGAAGCGAGGAAGCCATCTGATAATAAAGCAGATCTTGTTAATCTAATAATCGAGCGGCAATCAAAACAAACAGCTGAAGGCAGAAGACCTAATCCTGGTCCCAGGCTCACCAGGATGTCACTGACCTGTGCTGAATCCAGGATTATTTCTCCACGGCTGCACAGCATCTCTGTTCTCCCAAACCACAAAATCTTCTATTGACTCTCTTGCCATGAGGTCTGGGTACAGTCACAACCCCCTTCCTGGCAACTTTGACTTCAAAGAGCTCATCTCTCAGGCACACAAAGCCTCCAGCTTCTCAGAAACCCCTGAAAGATTCCATTTGGAAAGTCTTGTCTGCTTCCACCACAGCCAATGTTGCAGCTACAGCAGGTTGCTCAGGGCTGTGTCCAGGGAAGTTGAGGCAGTCCCCAAGGATGAAGAACCCACAAGCCATGGCACCAGCGGGACAGATTCAGGCACCAATTCACATACTCGGGTACATGATCACCACCTGCTCCTTCTACCTCTCAAGACCTCAAGAACCCACTGGCCACAGCCAAGAGTTTGTGTTGCACTACTGGAGAGGTTTTAAGCTGAAAGAGGGGAGATTTAGATTAGGTATTAAGAAGAAATTTTTTACTATGAAGGTGATGAGGCAATAGCCCAGGTTGCCCAGAGAAGCTGTGGATGCCCCATCCCTGGAGAGGTTCAAGGCCAGGCTGGATGAAGAGCAAACTGGGCTAGTGGGAGCCGTCCCTGCTGGTGGCAGAGGGGTGGAACTAGGTGATCTTTAAGGTCCCTTCCAACCCAAACTCTATGACTATATGATACTTGAGAGGTCGCTCACAATCCAAATTCTATGACTCTACGACACTGGAGAGGTTGTTCCCCCTCCCTTGGTCTTTGCCCCAAATGTGAATTTGATCCAAAAATATAAGCATCACATGCAGATCCCCACGGTTCGGTCTGGAGCTTCCCAGCCCCTGCTATCACACACGTGAAGCTCAGCCTCCTTCCCTACAGCTTTTTAGCATTTGCTTCATGCGCACATGCTTCACGTGTGACTGCAGGGTTGTGTTACTAACAGAACAAATACGCTCAAAGAACATCCATGAGCAAATCACATAAAAACCCTATTAAAAAATAAATAAAGCCATCCTCATCTTTTCCAGCAAGGTCACAGCAGGGGGTAAAGCTCTTTAAGAAGCCCTTTGCCAAGCTCTGTTAGATATTTTCCAGGACCTGCATCAACTCTGCAGGCAACCAAGTGGATGCCTTGGGAAGGCTCCCCCCTCTCCCCAAAGTGTCTCATTTGTAAAGCTGCAAAGAGGGACTCACAGCCTTATTTTAGTCCTTTCCATCTCATTTTACTTTGATACACTTCACCACCTGGGACATTTCTGGTAGAGAATTACCTTTTCCACGGTACAGTTCTGACAACAACGACACTTGCTCTGACTAAAAAGCAGCCAAACAACGAGCGACTGTGGCCGAGCAGTTTATAATACTATATATGCCCACGTCTACATGCTGCTTTTAAAAATGCAGTGGCAAGTGAGACACAGGACCTTTTTTTCTCCTCCAAACCAAGCAATGTCCACAAGCTGCCACAGAAAAATAACACCATGCCTGTGCTAGAGCCCATTTCCCTTTTATATATTTTTTTTTAATCTGAGCTCACACCAAAGATCTGGGAGAGAAAAGCAGTTTATCGTGACCTCACCTGGGAGCACAGCTATAGGTTTAAAGCTTATATACAATCATGTTTTCAGGGATTTGTAACCAAAGCAGGCTGGGGCTGGGCAGGGGGAAGGTGGGTTCGATAGTAACCTGGCAGCTGCCTGCAAATCTGCCTGCCTGTGGTTTAGTCCCTGAGGGCAGCACTGACAGGCTTATGACTTGAGGCATTTAAAAATAAGCATAAGGAAGAATTTGCACTGGGAACAACTCCATGCCAGCTGGGGACAGGCAGCAGCAGCTCATCCCCTGCCTGTCCGGGGACCATGTAGCCCCCCCTGCACAGCACAGTATCCCTAGGAGGATGCCGAGACCCAGCAAGTGACACACAAACCATTAACAAGGATGGCAACAGGCAGGTTTAGGATGCCATGTCATGGCTGTGTAGGCTTTTCTTGGTGCAAAACCCAGCAATAAATAATAAAGCCATACCATTCAAGTTTCTATTAAAAACCACCTGGAAAATTTTTTAATTCTGCCACCTTGCCCATTTTCTTTCACAAGGGCCAGAGATCATACCAAATAACCTAAAAATAATTTTTTTAAAGATTTTATATATATGTTTGATATTATTATTGCAAGAGGTGGAAGGCAAAGCTCAATTCAGCTGCTTTTGATGTGCTGCCATAGTGGTGATGCTGTTCTGACTGCAAGGAAGCATTGACTAGATACAATGGGAAAGTGGTGTCAGTCACCAGGGCTGCTGGTAACAGACAGACAGACGCCTGGCCGTAGCCGGCAGAGAGGTGCCATCCAATGCCCTTTGGGAGTGTGATTTCCCTGCGTTGTGGCTCGCTTTTCAGCTCTCCTGTGAGCCAAAGGAAAGCAATGCCCAGGGAGGGGGGAGCAGTAACTTCAGCCCATTAAAAATTAAAAGAAGGGAAATGGTTTCCATTGATTAACCATCAACATTTGCTCCTCTGTCTCTCTAAAATCCTGACGCTGATTTTCCTGACCTCAGACCTCTCAAGGGACCTGATGACCCATGCTGTATCTCTTCCTACAGCGTGCAACAACCCCCATCTCTCCAAACTTCACTCAATATCCTCTCTGCTTCATGCCACAGACTGAGTTGCTCTATCCAAATAATTAGAGGGGAGATGGACCAAGAAAATAATCTGGCCCCCATTTTCAACTGCTCCTTTTGCAATATTTTCCAGCTATCCCCAAGTCAACTAACACTTGGTCAAACTTCTCTCCTTATTTCCCTCTCTTTGGGTCAGAGATGCACTACTGACACTGCAAGCAACAAGATCAGCATTAATTCTTCCTAATAATTCATTTAATTAATTAATAATAATTTAATCTCCTAAAATCCTTATGATCTTCAGTGTCAGTCACCCAGGGATGTAGCATCCAAGGAATGTGCTGTCGCGGTGCACCAGGAGCAGATCAATGACAGGTAAATGAGGGAAGAGAGGTGTTTTTTAGCGTAGAAGTTAATGTCAAAATCAGTGCTTGTCCCCTGTACCCTTCCTCTGAGTAGTGGAAAGTGATGCTGATTTTTTGCAGAGATTTGCTAAAGAGAAATAGACACATGGAGGACCTGCAGACACCAAAACCTGCCCATTTAAACTATTTAAGGCACAGCTGCTTAGCAATATCAAATATTACAAGAGCTATGGTCCCAAAGTGTCCTTTCCTTAGCTTAAAGGCTGTCCTTAGCATAACTGGAGCATTATGCATGTGCAGCAGGTCACACATTTGCCCCCCCAATTCTCAATAAATAAGGCAAAGGCTTATTTTCCAGCCTCCCAAGGGATAGTGGTTACAGGTACCGCGGAAGCAGTTGGGTTGTTTTTCACATGGAGGACAAAGGCAGGATCGATACTGCTTTAGTGGCTGGCAGATGATGAGATCATGTCTAAATTAAAGCAACTCAGCCACCGCCTGGGAGCTGACTTCCCAGCAAGAGGGCTGGGGGAGGAAGGGCACAGCCCAGCTGCCCCAGGGAAGGAGAAACACTCTCTTGACATGCTTGGGGTGGTTGGAGCAAAGCATGGGTGAAGCCATCACCAGCGCAGCTCTCCCCAGCTCTAGCGGGGGTAGCCACGGCAGGCGAGCTGTAAGCCAAAGCTGCATTATGAGGGAGAAGGGATGGAGAAACCCAGAGTCAGCCAGAAGACCCCTTCACTTTAAGCTGGAGCAACCCAAGCAGTCCAGTCCAGCTTTGAAGATGACCTTGCCTTGAGTTTTGGACTAGAGACCTCCTGCATTGGCTGGCCCTTGCCTCAGCAGTACCCAAAGCCTGACTTTAGCAGGGATTGGTTGGTCCTGCCATCAAACACCAGCTTATTGCAAGCATTGGAAACAAATACTTCGTATAATTTATATAACCTTTAGTTGAGAGCATCCACTCCAATCTTCCATCCATAGTACCATGTAGACCACCTGAAGCCTTTAATACTGAGTTTAAACATGGGTGAACACATGCTCTCAGCAACACATTCCCCAGCCCCCTCAACACCTTAGACAAGGTGGAAGGGGGGGGGGGAAGAAAAGATTTGTGGTGGGATTTTACCTGGAAAACCATCTGCAGGACAACTGGGCCAGGGCTGAGAAGCTGAAACCACAATACATGCCAATACCTCGCCTTAAATATTAGGCCCCACTGCCATCTTGTGGCAAACGATTCCCAAAGTAAAAAAAAAAAAAAAAAAAAAAANAAAAAAAAAGGTAAAACCCATTAAAAAGTTTTGGACAAAGGTACTGCAGCAAGGAAGGATAGTTCTGTTTTTTGAGACCAGGGTGGGGAAACTCATCACTTCTCCTACATGATGCCAAAACCAAATCTATAGCACCGTGCCAGGAACAAATTGATGTGGAAAAAGAGACAGGACTGTCCAAACCAAATTGGCAAAGGTGAGGATCTAATCACACACAAAGCATAATCGCTTGCATGGCCGTGACTGCCTTTCAGTTGTGGCTCTGGCATATTAATACCAGCAAATATTTAGCCTCTCTTTTGAAACACTTAACAGTTTCCAAAGTAATTTAGCATTGCCCTGGTTCGAAGGCTTGTCAACTTGAATAAACAGGATTAAGCTGGAATTAGATATTGCGCCTCTGAATTAAAGAATGCGTTTGCTGGAATTTACCAAGGGGATGATTTAGAAGATGGGGATTATGTCTCACATCGATCATTCACGTGGCACAAAGCATCTTCAGATGCTGCAAACCCACAGATTAGCACCCTTCAGGTTTTCAAAAAGCACCTCGCTGCAGGAATGAGGCTGTTTGGAAAATCCCCACAGTCCTTATCCAGCTGTTAGTCCCAGCTAAGTACTTTGAGCACACCTCAGCATTTACTTTTTGCATCGTTTATCATTTCCAGCGCTGCACCCTGACAGAGGCTTTGCTTAGCAACTGGGATCGCTTCCTAAGAGCCACTTTCTGAGGCATTAGCAAAGTACCTTGGCTGCTGTATCATCCAGTCACGCCACCAATAGCTCTTACCACGCTAGAAAAAAAACAACAACAAATTGGTTTTGCTTCTTTATATTGCAATAAGGAACTGCCAGTGGCTGTATAGGACAGCATCAAATCCATCTATGATGTGAATCACTTGTTGGGTTTAGGTACAAGTCAACAAATACTCACTGAACAAATGTAAATTCATTATTCTATGATTATGATTAATTATTTACAAAAAGTGTCTTTTTCCTCAACAGAAATCTCCACTGGCAGGAACAGATCAAGAAAACAACTGGGAAAAAATATATATTTTGAAAAACAGACATAGAAAGTGGCAGTGTCCTGACTATATTGGAAAAAAAAAAAATCTGATTTACCTCAGATATTTGTGAGCATCTCTACAGAAATGCTTTGCTTTCTTCCATTAAAATCTATACAATTAAGTTGTTGGGAGGAATAACAGCCTAAAACCATACTTCCAGACAAAAGACAAGGCATCTTTCAACACCATCCTGTTTTCACAGCCTCTTTCTTTGTTTGGATCTTTGCAAGTCTTTACAGCTTTAACCCTGCTGCACATGACAGGGATGGGTTTCAAGAAGCACAATGTATTGCCAGAGGCAAACTCTATTTTCTGCTTTCAGCTGGGATTTCACTACTTTGGGAGTTTCTATCGTCCCGCTTACTAGTTTCAACTTCTTGAGAGTTTTGAATTGAATATTACAGCCAAAGTTGCCCTCAATAAAATTAATTACACTGTCCATAGCTGGACCTTCATCTTCAGAGATGAAAAAGCATTTGAGGATTGATCCCAGACCTGGTTTCTGTCAGCATTAATTTGAAGTCAATGCACAAACTAGATGGGTCTAAACATAATCTTGGGGTTTTTATGGTGTAGAAGTTGTCCCCAGGTTTTAGGAAAGAGGTATTACCTGTCTCCAGCCTCTCAGGGACCTGAAGGCTTGAGGGATGAAGAGTTTAGCTGATGTTATCAGCTACTATTGCTAAAACACAGGCAGGAGACTGTTCTAGGGCCATAAATAACCCCCATAAACAAATTAGTCAAAACACCATCAGCAATTTTTAGACGAAAAAGCCAGAGAAGCCCACAGAGATATTAAAGGCGGCTGGCACCAGACAGACCCACTTATACTTCTGGTTGCCATCGAAAACTGGGAAGCATCATCATCCTCCTGGCAGAAGCAGACTGCAGCAAAGCCCTGTACCCACAGTGCCCAAGGTGCCGTAGCAGCACCCTGGAACCTGATCAGCGGGCAAAATGCTGCTTGCCACGTGTTTGCTTAACCTGCTGATGGGTATTAATTTGGGGGCAATAAGAGGGGACAAAAGGCAGGTTGCGGGTGCAGGGTGTTCAGTACACCGTGCAGCTGCCCGTCACTCTTTCAGCAATGAGACGGGAGAAAAATTAAGCAGACCCTAATCAAAAATCCAGAGCAATCCCAAACTGGCTGGGTTACCATCATCATGGCTACCACGAGCAAGGCCGAGGAACAGGAGGATGCTGGGGATGAAGTGCCAGCCCACAGGCTCCACTGAGAGTTTTTCCTGAGCATTGAAACACCTCTGGGTGATGGGAATGATACAGGACTGGGCAAACAACCTTCGCAATGCCAAGCAGCCGCCGTGTTTTCCAGTGCTGGCTTGCCAGCCCAAGTTGGGAACAGCAGGGAAAAGTCTCAGGCAAGGATTAAACCTCCCTAGAGTTGTGAGCAGGTTTAACTCCCAAATGAGTTATTACACATGGGTGGGCACCGAGGTCCTGGCTGTTATCGCAGGTGCTGGGTTGCCATCATCTTCCCCTACGGTTAGTTGGGGCTCAAGATGATCACCGCCTTCAAAAAAAAAGGCAACACAGAGGAAAAAGTTGGACCTGGGTTTCTTCTCCAGGCACAATATAGTGGCCCTTGCTTCAAGCAGGGGGTGCAAAAGGGTGTTCTAACCCAGGGAAGAACAAACTGACACCCTCTGCTCGTGCAGCCAGCAGTCACCCACCTCCCTGGGCACAGCACCTTGTTTCATTAAATTGCCCCCAAAATAAGAATAATCATAAAAAACCCAACTCAAAGCCAAGTGTTCATTTTTTACCTTTAAATGAGTAATAGTCTTTTAATGAAGGGCAGGAGATAATTGCAGAAGAAATTACAGGAGTTTGGGTGATGCCAAGGTACATCTTGTGATAAGATTGAGGTGAGCGCTGGGGATCCACACCCAAATACACCCGGCTAAGAGAAAGATCGTCAGGAATGATTTTGCTGAAATAAATCGTTACACACGGAAGAAATCAGACTGTCCCTTCCTCAGCAAGTATCAGTGACAGCTCATGTCCAAAGAAGGGTGACACTCAGTCCCACACACCATGGTCGCACAGAACTCGCCCACTCCCACAGTGACTTCCACATCACACCCAGAACACCCTCGGGAGCCAGAGCAGTGCCGCGCTCCCCAATTTTCACACGGTGTATTAAAGTAAAAACTGGAAACTCCCAGAGCCCCCAGGCTGAGCAATGCTGACCCCACACACACCTCCAAAAAAAAAAAACCCAAACTAAACCTTCCGTGGGTGCCCGACACCAGCACAGGGGGATAACTTGAGGCTTTCATTTTTTGGGGTGCATGATGGGAGGATGGAGCGAGGAAATCAGAGCCGGGGGAGGGCACCACCTGCCCCGGGGATGGGCCGAAGGGTTTCTGTGGGTGCGACAAGCCCGGGGCCGACTCTCAGACAACCGCCGAACAACTTCTGAGCCCCGCCGCAAACTTTTTCCCAGCGCCGGGGCGGCACCGCCGCGTCCCCCCTGGGGCCGAGCATCGCCCCGGGAGCCGCGGGGGGAAAGGCAAGGAGTGGGGAACGGGTTATCCCACCCCCTCCAGGGCTCCTTAATGAGCCCATTATCCTCCAAACCCCCTCGGACAGGGTGGGGAGGGGGGATGCTGTGTCGCACCGCTCTCCCTCCTTTTTTTTTGGGGGGGGGAGGGGGAAAGGGGGGTCCTACGCCTACCTCTCGGCCTTGGTGAACTTGCGGAAAGCCTGGTGCAGGTCGTGGAAGGAGCGGTATGTCTGGGGCTCGGCTGAGATGCCCTGGGCGCGGGTGGTGCGGGGCCCGATGTGCGGGCTGGGGGCCGGCAGTACCGACTGGCATTTGTGCAGCCGCCGCCGCAGCTCCTGGATCTCTTCATCCTTCTCTCCCAAACGTTTTTCCAGCTCTTTGATCCTCTCTTCCTTTAGTAACAGCAGCTTGGTGAAGTCGCCTTCCAGCTCCGTCATTTTGGGGGTATCCCCCCCCGTCTCCCCGAGATACTAGTACCGAGCCGGTCCCGGGCTGGGGCAGGAGAGTTTCATGGAGAAAAGCGGCTGGAAACGGGATGGGGGCACTGGGGGGGCGGCTCCTGCCCACCCCGGGTCAGGGCAGCGGCTCCGGCATCCCCCAGCCCGGCGCTCTGCGGGGAACCGAGAGTGGGTGCGTGTGAACACCCCCCCCCAAAAAAAAATAAAAACCCAAAAAAACACAGAAAAAAAAGAAGGGTAAAAGGAAAAAAATTCAAGAAAAGGGGAAAGAGCTTTTGTGGCACTCTGCGAGGCTGGGATCCTGGAAATAGCAACAATTACCATGTGATCGGAGGGTGACGCAGCTCCTTGTAACTGGAGCCCGAAGACTTGGGATTCGAACAAGAGCACTTCATGAATATTCAATGGCCTGCTGCTAATGAGCCACGTGGAGACGCACCCTCCCGCCCTTCCCGGCCCCACTCTTTCCGGGAGCTCAGCATCCCACTCCCGGGCACCCCGCACCCCAACGCTGCTGGGTTACTCCTCCCGGGCACCCCCATCCCACCCCCCGGAGCACCCTGCATCCCACCCCTGGGAGTTCAGCATCCCTCCCCCCGTCTCTCCACATCCCAACGCTGCTGTGTTACCCCTCCTCAGCACCCCAATCCCTCCCGGGTACCTCCGTCCCACTCCAATGGACACCCTGTATCCCACCCTTTCCGGGAGCTCAGCATCCCTCCCCCCATCACCCCACATCCCAACGCTGCTGTATTACTCCTCCTTGGTACCCCAATCCCTCCCCGGTACCCCCATCCCACCCCCCCAGCTCACCCCACATCCCATGCTACTGTGTTACCCCTCCTCAGCACCCCATCCCTCCCCAACGGACACCCTGCATCCCAGCGCTGCTGCATTACCCCTTCTTGGCATCCCAGTCCCTCCTGGGTACCCCCACCCCATCTCTCCCCACTGGACACCCCACATCCCACCCCCAGGACATCCCGCATCCCACACTGCTGCGTTGCCCCTCTTCAGCACCCCAGTCTCTTCTGTGTACCCCCATCCCTCCCCGCTGGAGGCATTCCAGCAGTACCCCACCTCTGTCCTTGCTGAGACACCCCACATGCCCCCCTCCCAGGACATCACCTGGATCTCCTCTCTTGGGCCCCACACCCCTTCCCAGCAAGGACCTTGCATCCCTTCCCCCTGGCATTCCCAGTGCCCCTCCCTCCTCCCAGAGCCCTCCATCCTACTCCACCATGCTGCCCCATATCCCCACCCTCCAGGTCACCCCATACCATGCTCCAGCCACCTCCATCACCATATGGAGCACCCAGCCCCCCTAATCCCAGCATGCAGGCAGAGCCTGCACCCCACACCACAGGCGAGCAGAGCCCATCACTGGGCACACAGACACCGAGGCACCTTGGTGGCACCTGGTCCCCCCAGGGGTGATGCTGGCTGGGACAGGCAGGCAGCCTGGCCGCACGCCAGCAGCTCCAAGGAGGCAGGAACTAGCCCTTCCTGGACTTACTTGAAACAGCCCATCGTGTGCATGAATTTTTAATACCGCCTGGCAAAGCTTCCATATCACCTTCCCCTCTCAAGCCCCCCCCCTTGCTCCCAGGCAGAAGCCTCTTGCTGCAGGCAAGAAACATGAGGGGGGGGAAGGGGGGTGGGGGCCACCCCAGCCAGGACTTGACACCCAAAAAAACTCCTCAGGGTCTGCACCCCATCCTGGGGCAGCTGGGCAATATTGTCCCCTGGGTTTGGGGCAGGGCAAGGAGAGAGCAAAGTGCCTGCCTTGGAGGACAAGGCTGTGTTCAAACAGTCTCATATTAAGGTGGAAAAAAAACCCCAATTAGCAGCCTCTCTTTTAATGTATTGGAGGTGGTGGGGTGTTTTTGTACACTTGTATCTGTGCCTCCAGCCTTCCATTGGGAGAATCAGAGCTGCTCCCCATTCCCACCCTCAGCCCAGAAGCATCCCTGGGGCCAAGGAGGCAGGCAGGGCTGATGGCGCAATAATTAAAAAAAATATTCTTAATAATAATGCTAATTGCATTTTGCTTTATTGGAAGGCAAAGGGCGCCATCTCGTGTAAGAAACAATCGTGTAGCACGGGGCAGAGATGTTCAGACAGACAGATGGACCCTCTCCACAATGGTCGAGGGGAAGGGCTGATGCTGCGGAGAGGCAGCTGGGAGCTCAGCCCCACATTGATGCTCAGCACCTTCAAGATACGTTTTCGTGTTACATTTTTTTTTCTTTTCTTCCCAGAAACAAAACGCCAAACCCAAGCAAAAGCTTCATGTAGGAAGCCAGGAGCACCTGCACTCCTCAGAGCCTTTGCAAAAGTAATTACTGCTGAGGAACTAAAGAAATGCACCTGAAAACATAATTTCCTTATAAAACGCATAATGAAGCAGTCAGATATCACCAATACTGAACGAGGCTTTTCAGGGTGATATTTGAAGCTCGTTGGTCATTATTCGTGTTCAAAGACTGCCTCTAAGCTTTGGCCTCCGTGCAGAAAACGGGAACCTGGATAAATACTGAAATAACCACAATTTAAAGAGATGATAACCAAGCAACACACAAGTGCTTCATACCAAAATCATGCACTGTTGTAATATGGTTTTTATTTGAGGTGGAGGTCGTCCTCAGTCCCTGGGAACATCAAAATGACATACATGCAACGGCAGGACCAGGGAAGGTCCCTTCTAATATCCCTGGGGTCCCCTGGCATTGCCAAAAGCCCCAGTCCCCTGAGATATGGGGCTCCTGGAAAATTTCAACATCCCAATAACTTCAGAAGCAACCTTTACCTTCAATAATTGCCAAGAGCAACCCGGAAGCATCGCAAGAAAAACAGCAGAACACATGTAAAAAAAGAAAAAACCAAAAACCAAACCTCAAATATGCCTGGCTCAAATATATTTGGAGAGCAAGGAGAGTAAATCTAGAGGGGTTTAGCGCTCATGCTGCTGCCACTCTTTCTTACAGAGGGCAGGCGACAGACCAGAAGAGACCTCCAGCAAGCAGTGGCCACAAAGACCATTCCCAAACATAATTTTGCCTTTTTGCTCTACAATGATCACTTGTGCATCAAGAGGATGGAACTTTCCCTAAAGAGGTTTTTAGCAACCAGCTAAACACTTTTTATTTTTATTCAGAACCGGGCAGTTCCATGTTTCTACCCCAGTGACAGCACATTAGGGTTTGAGTTGTTTCACAGACCTAGGGGCCAGCAGCACAAAGAAAAAAACTCCAAGAGTACTATGAATTAATTATAATTTTATATTTACTGTGAATTAAGACAGTGGCTAAGATCTTGCTGTCTCCACCATGCACCAGCAGGCTCTACAGTCCTGGACCCCAAGTACAGACACTGCCTACAACTGTCTCTTTTGATAGATGGAGTTTTTACTTAAATAAAATCTCTGGAGCAGCGGACAGCAGAAGCAGGTCTCAACATGCCTTCTCATCCGTGCAGCCTCAGTTTTCAGTATATGAGCAACCCAGCACGTGCTCATTATTAATATCCCATCTGGCCGCGGTTGCTTGGGAAAACATAGTTGGTCCTCTACTTTAGATCCAGACTAAGGGCTATATATACATTTATATATATATAAAAATATGTACATACCACTAAGAGCAGACATTGAATTGGATCCATGAGCTTACTGACAGCCACAGCGAGTCACTGAGCAGCATTACCAAATTTACAGCCAGCAACTGCTGTAGCGTCAAGGTCAGCTCCTGGGGAAGCCTGAATAGGCATTATCCACAAAGCAAGTAGTTCAGGAACCCTGTGAAATCACAGCCTCCCCTCGGTCCCTACATCAAGCCAAAGTCACCCTTGGCATCCTTTGGCCCTTCCAGGAATGCACCTGGTGCAGTACTTGGATTTTACATAAAGTGTCCATGGTTTTATCTAAAGATAAGCATCTTACAAAAAGCACAGAGATAAAATACAGCCCACAGCAAAGCGACAGCAAGAATTAAGTAAGACTGAGCAGGGCCAGACATCTTAATTCACTTCAACCCTCTTAAGTCCTCCAGATGTCCTGTATATATGAGAAGCCAGGCACAGAGCAAGGCAGCTCTGAACTGAAAACCATTCAGGGCAGGTGGGTTTGGAGCAAGACAGCCAGTGACCTTATGGGAGTGAGAGGATTTAACTTTGTCCTGTCTTCTGAGGTGGAAAAGATTACATGTACCCACCCCAACTTTCCTGCAAGTCCACATGGCAGAGACTGCCACAGCCAGCCCCATTTATCCAGTTTTTCTGGGTTATCCCAATATTAAATTTTTTACTTTTAAGATAGGGACAGTTGCAGCTATCACCAGCAGTAAGGATGGGGGAAAAATAACTGGTTGTAACCCAGTTAGGTCCTACAAAAGCTGGCAAAGAGTTTTACAACCACCTAGTTATCAGCGTGTTTCTAAAATACAGCTTTTGACTTGGACCGGTGGCACCCCAAGGGATTATAGTTTATCCAAGGAAAGAGCACGATACCATCAATAAGAAAGGGCAACGGTTGGCCAGATGTGCCAGTCCCAGGGCATCCCAGGAGCGAGTCCCTCCATTCCCATGATTAACTCCCAACTATGGGAGAGTCACAGCCACAACTTTTCATTTACAAAGGAGGCAAAAACGCAACATGTGCTGGCACTAGCCCCGTTGGCTTTGGCCAGAGCTGATTTTCTTGGCTCCCAGCAGCTTTTCTGTTATGAAGCACTATAGAGAACAGTTTAGAGAAAGTAGCTATGTAAAATATGTCAGCTATCAAACCCAGGAAGGATCAGTGCCATCATTCCTCATTCAAGCCCCTCCGAATAAAGGCAGATCACTTTGCAAGCCCTGAAGCACGCAGACATTACTCAGACTGCGGCTGTAATTATCCCCCTGGAAGCCCTGCCAGCTCTGCCCTAGTGTAACTTTAACAGAGTATCAAAGGTGATGCTGGATTTTTATAAAAATCAATACCCTGGCTTTTATTCTGCCTGTACAGCCCCCACCATTTCTCTTTTAAACTTATTTTTGCAGGCAAGAGCCTCCAGAGCAATAGAGTGGACTGGAGGTCACAGCACTGTGTGTTTTGGAAGAGATATGAAATCAGTAATACACCCAGATTAAAAAAATAAGTATCAGTATTTATGATCTATTTAAATAATGACAAAAATTTAAGCATACTTTCCCCCTCCCTTAACATCAGCTAAAGTTTTTGCGGCAGTTTCCCCACGTCTGCAGCTGTCTTATGGACCAGACAACGCAGATGGGACTACATAGGCCCCTAAGATGTTTAGAGGGGTTCACACTTGTGTTTATGGAGAGAAAGCATTAATAAAGGCAGTGGTTATATAATCCAAAGGTTTTTTTGTTGTTGTTTTAATCTATTTCATGTATGTCTATCTAGAGGTTCTCTCTGCAGACACATGGGTGCGGTGCAAGATGTGGCCACATGCCCTATGGGACATGGTGTCCCCAGTCCCAGGTGGCCCTCATGGCCATCAGTCACGCCCTCACAGCACCTCCCAGCCCTGGGTTCCCTTCGGCTCCATTTGGTAAATGGCCACTCGGGAATAGGTGCAATGCCAAACGCAGGGTGGTACCAGATCAAGCGCTAATCGAACTCAGGTAGAGCCCAGGCACTCTTTGCCTTCTTCCAGGTTCTTATTTTTAATATCTTCTTTTTCTTAACATGCACAAGGTAACACATTATAGGAGGCCGTTTTAGGATTACAGATAGAAGGGATTAATTTCCTGCTGTTGCTCTCTTCGGCAAACATAATTTTAGTCCCTGTTTTACTGGGTAATTGAATAAACTGTGTCACCTCCTCAGTGACTAATCTACTAACAGCTACAAGGTCTTTTCGCCGTGCAGTAACTCCCCAAATGAGAAGTGGAAAGCATCCAAACATAGTTTTCTTTGCATGGTGAAATGCAAGAGAGATATTTATATTAAAAAAAAAAATTAGTTATCTCAATGCCCTAGCAGCTGACACAATGGAGCAGCCTGAGCACTGAGCTTCTTACAGCCTTTCTTGCTGCCTGACACCTTCAAAAAGAGCCTTGGAGTTGGCTTTTGGCAGAGAGCAGTGCCTGAGGATGTGTATGCTGCGTGTAAATCCTACAGCTACTACAGTGTGCAAGAAATCCATCACTGCTTTTGATCATAGAAAGCATCTGGCAATGCTGCTCAAACCTTTCTGTAGAACTGGACAGAATTTCCCCCCCTCCTCCTCTGCTGTTACATCAGCCCATCGCTACCTCCAGCAAAATCATGTTATAGACACTGAGTTGGAAAAAACTCTGCTCATTGATATGTAGGATTTCAGCTTATGATATTTTATTAGCTCATGGAAATATAGTGATGTCCCCCATTAAATATTTCTCTTGCAGCAATAAGCTGGAAATATTTCCCTAGCTTCTTTTCCTCTTGTCTTTTGGCATGTTTTCTCACTGTTGCTTGTGACTTACTGCTTTGCATACGGTCTTGTAGGTTTAAATTTCTTCTGGTATTAATATAAATTAAAATCATCATCAGAATGTCACACGCAGGTTGTCATTTTCCTTAACTTAAGGAAAAAGAGGAAGCTGAAAATATTTATTTGGATATACTGGTATCACCACGACTGCTCGACAGCATCAGAGGCTAGTGGGGGAAAAAATCTCCAGCAACTCCAAGGATAGCAGGGATTTCATTCTAATTTTATCCAGTCCGATCTCCAGGCCCCAAGTGGGTTTTGGCATGTTATTACATAAATAATATCAGCTCTCCCCTCTGTAGGCATTTGCACAACCACACAGGCTTGCAGAGATGCTCCCTTAACTCCACAGGCAGCCGGGATGTCCGGCTGCCTCTTTTCCCCCTTCCTCCCCATCCCACTGCCACCCAATACATTTTTTTTGCCAGTAGATAGACTGGAAGGAGCACTTCAAGATTGAGAGGTTAAAAAAAAATTAAACTGCACAAGCAAGACCTGTTGGGGCCACAAAAATCCAGCATCCAAATTTAGACACTCTGAACGTCTATGCCTGAATTCCTGCTGGTGTTTTTTCCCCTCTGTACTATCCCAGAAGAGTTTCCCCTCTGTGTTTGTGGTTCTTAAGGCTGTATCCTCACTCCCATTCTGCACATGGTACTTTTTGCAAAAAGTTGAACATGCAGAAAAATCTAGTGCTTTGTCATAACTCAATTTAAAAAGTCACTTTCTGACAGACTTGTGTCCCTCCCTCACCTTTTAAACAGGTTGCCATGTAATAGCTTACTTTATCATCTTTCATCACTTGATCTTATTACAAATTTAAGTCCAGGCTTTTCTCAATTAAGTGTCATTTTCTGTAAAGATTAAGATACATAATTAAAAAATTAAAAATAATTATAAACTGATAAAAATCCCTTCACCTTTCAAGAAAAATTCTCCAGATCATTTCAGCTCTTCTGCAGCCTTCACCTGGGAAGGCAGTAGATACATCCAAAACATCCCCAAATTTCTTCAAAGGCAAAAGGAAGAAATTGGACCAATGTGTCTCAGAAAAGCACTGAGAGACCACACACAGGAGGAGGAAGAAAGCCTGTTGAGGAACGTTATCCAAGACATGTGGAAAACAGCACATTTATAACCCAAATCTTGGCAAAGCTGGAGCCAGCACACACATGGGGCTACCATGCAGGGAGCAAAGTAGAACAACTTCAGGAGTTGTAGGAATTCAAGCCTGAAAATATACATTTTTCTCCTATGAGACCCATCACAGCACTTTCCCATTCTTGCAAAACCACAGGAATTAAAGAGCCTTTGCAATCACTTGCTTCTCCATCCAAAAAACCTCAAATTAATCCTCTCCAAAAATGAGCCACCATACTTGGTAGTTACATTTCCCCAGCATGAGCAATGTGGACTGGGAATGGCATAATCGCTGTGAATGGGGTTCTGACATGCAGAAAATATTTCATCCCAAATGTTAAATCCCAGTGCCTCATTCTTCTAAGACAGAGGGGGAAAAGACACAGTAAGAAGAGTTAAGCTTTTGATGAAATGGCTGCTCCAAAGTTCCTGATAGGAAATGAGACAATTGACCAAAGTCTTCTGCCTTCCTGCAACACATTGCCATGTTGAGCAATGACCATGTCCATCGTTTCTTTTGAACCAACCAAATGGTTCACAGATGAATACTCTGAGCAATGTTTACTGCTTTTACAGAAAAAAAAAAAATCCCCACAGCTCCAGAACTTAAGTATTTCCTTCTCTTTTTGTTGCATGTCAAGATGAGCAAAATACTTCTTTTAGCTTCCAGGTAAGAGTCCTTCATCCCCAACCATCACTGTGGAAAGATTCACTAATATTTTGTCTCCTTTCTGAAGTCCTGTTGATGTAGACTATAAATACATGTAAAAGAACAATATATGTGGAACATTCTTAAAAATAAAAACCTCTGAATTCAAGAAAACAATAGGTCATAAATTACAGCAGTCAGAGGCTTCTTTGTTTGCCACCATGCAGATGAGCAAAGATTGCCTGAGGGTCTACCTATCTCTCCTACAACATTTTGTGACTTCCACTAGCATGTCACCCAGGAGACATAGACTTGCCTGAAGGTTTTAAGGTCTTTTCATCAAAGTTGGTACCAAGCACCCAGTCTCACAACCACAGCAGTCTCGGGCTGGAGGCACCAAGGTCTCTGTCCTGAGCCCAATGGGTCAATGCTGCAGTTACCACGGGTTGCTCCTGGCTGTGTCCTGGAAAGTCAGAGCATCTGTCTCAAGAATGGACACACCTCACTGCTTTTTTGTGTGGGGAAAAAAAAATATCATGTTTATTCCTGGATGGGACTGGGAGAAATCAGATCAGGAGGTAAGAACAGCCATTTGACGCAGGGAAAGGGACTGGAGATCTGGAAGAGGATGTCCCCTTACATGGCCAAATCTGTCACTACCCAATGGCAGTGCTGACACTGTTAACATTACCTACATTGGATACACAGCAAGAGAAGCAGCTTGATAGAGAAAATAAAGACCTTTCAGCACCTTATCACATAACGTGGCTATGTCATGGGCTGCAACATGAGAGGCACAGAAAAGGTTTCCAAACCCAAGTCCAGAGAGCAGAACTCTACTCCAAAGTCACCTCTTCTCCCAAAGGGCTAACAAGGTGCATCACAGCTTCATTTTTCAAAGCACCAAGCCCAGGTTTAACGTTTCCCAATCTGCTGCAGACCATTGACAGTCAAGGAACAAAGTGACATCATCCTTTCTGCTCTGCACACTGTATCATGCCTAACAACATTGGTGTTGGAGGGCAACGTCCAGCAGCACAACACAGCTGCTGACAGCCACCTGGCCAACCACAAATACATTAAGCCACTGATGGTCTATTTGGAGACAGAAACATCTCTGTAAAATGCTCAGCATCTCATCTGTGACAAATCTAAAAAGCTTGCTGCTCCTTGCAGTCATGTTTAAGCACCAAAATAAAACCCGTGTTCTTTGCATGACAACTGACAGTTATCTTGGGAAGAGATGGCACCAGGCCTGACCGCAAAAGGCTGGTCTTTCCAAGCACCCTCTATATTCATATTTGATTGGCTCCAAAAGCAGGCTGTGCTATGGCTGGGGGTATTTGTGGAAGTCTACTTGGAGGTATAATCCATCTTTTCCTTTCTGAGCTCTGCTAATCTCTCGCCTTTGAACATAGTGCTAGGGATGACAACTCAAATGTAAACAGTGAGAAGAAACTCACTGGAGATGTCAAAAATGGCTCTTTAAAATTAGGAAGGTGACAGAGGTTGGAAAACAACCATTGCCTGTTTTGCTATGAAGGGAACGTTCAGCAGCAGTAACACGAAATGTGAGCTGGTCCTGTGCCAAAAATGGGTCGGTGGAATCTCCACATGAATTTCAAGTGATGACTGTAGGGGAAGCAATGAACTCTGAGCTCAGCCTTGAACTCCAGGTTTATTTACCCACAAATGACTCTTGTGTTGTGCTATACCAACTTAAAAAGACACATTAAGAGTTGCTTCAATGAAGTGGCAACACATGCAGTTGCTCTGTATTGGCATCACCCACATCGCCCAGCAATCCCACTGACTCCAACTGGAGGTGCACTAGGGTGGGGCTCTCTAGCCCAGCCCCACTGCCACCAGAGCCAACAGGTTGCTCAGAGCAGTCCTTGGGTGCATCAGGACAGTCCAAGGATGGGGATCCCCAACCACCGAGAGCCCTGTCTCAGGGAAGCTCTTCCAGGGGACTCCTCATCCATCAGCAAGGCTAGTTTTAGACTCCAGAAACATCCCTCATCTCTCACTTTGCTACTACAGTGCAACTCCTGGACAGCACAGTCATTAACTCCATTATTTATTATCATTATTATTCTTCTATTGGCTGGCTTACAACCTGGTTCTCTAGGACATCATATGAGCTTCAACTACTTTACAGACACACGAGGAATATTTGACTTTACAAGACCAGCCACCACCCTGTGACATCCCCATCACACACTATTTGTTTTGTGAAGCCTTCAACTTCTACAGCCTCATCTCCAACACCTAAATATTGGTATAAACTGTTTATTTGATTTTCTTTCAGCAAAGCTTGCATTCTCAGAGAACATCCTGTAGCTTCCTAGTCTTTATTTGGATTTCCACAGCATTTTAACAAAACGTAATTTCCCAGCAGAGCTGTTAATGTCAATCTCTGTGAGAAATTAATATACTGAATATGAGTGTTCCTTTCCCCTTCAGTTTTGCCTTGTCTTGCAGCTATTTTTACCTTGTTTCCCTTACGGACTCTGTGCTTTCTAAATATATTTTCATTTTCAAATCTCAAGCAACTGTACATTCAGCTTTATGCTCTTTGATTTTGGAAGCTACTGATCAGAGAAACCAAAGAAGAAAGATCCTTAACTGCCTGGAAACTCTTCCAACACAAGTTTTCATTAAATCTTCATTGGAAATAGGTACTTTTATGATTAAATACTTTCTGATTAAGAAATAACACAGTATGAACATTTGTGAGCAGTGCACAGTCTCACAGCAGGAGAAATAATGAAAACTCCCGCAGAGTTACAAAGGCACTACGAAGTGTACAGCCTAGAAGTTTAGTTAAACACTTACTTTAGCAGTAAAATCTTACGTATTTCAGGTAGAGGAGGTCAAACAAATTAAAGAAAGTTCATTTCCTTAGGTACAAGCAGGTCAGGGATGAGTTTCAGTTGGGGAACTGATTTTTTAAAAAATTAGTAACTATTTACAGTGAAAAATGAGAAGAGTTATTGATGCTACTGAAATTACTACTGAAACATTTTGCATATAGTGAGAGTATAGAGTTGTGCCAACCTGTCTTTAGAAGCCAGGTCTCCTGTTTTTTGCCTTTAGTCCAAAGCTATATGTATGACCTTTTAATACTTTCTGTTAAAGATGAACACACAAATTCAACAATACGCACCTAACACTGTCTGTATGATAGACCAGCTCAGTGCAGTGAGCAAAACCAACAAAACCAGATGCCTTTTTTGTAAGTATAAATTAATATTTTTCCCTCCAGTCAATCTGTTCTTCATCTGAGCATTTTATGCATCACCTGTTTCCCGTATTAGAGTCTGAAAACAGCCAGATAGGCATGCTTCGCTCCCACAAACCACCTTATTCATCGTCTAAGAAACAACGCTTGCTATTTTTCACAGTAAAAGGACAGGGGAGAATTGCTATTCAGAGTCACTGCTTGCCATCCAGATAAAGTCGTGTTTATGCATACATTAAGAAAAAAATGAGGTGATGGAACCAGCTGTATTACTTTAGAATTTTTTTTTCCCGTTTTCCAGGCTCAGTCCTACAGGTGGAACAGCCTCTTGCTGGTACCAAACCTTGTGCACCCAGCTGAACCCAGCCCTATAGGCACCAGAAAACTTGCGGTAACTCACCCAGGTGGTGTTTTATAGACAGGCTTCAATGACTGCTCCAGGCTGAGTATAAAACCTCTTCGCCCTCCTCTCCACCAAAGTCAAGACCCATTAAAAACAATTTCTGAGAACCACAAAGAGGATTTCAAACCACCTTCAGCTCTTTGGCTGTCATTTTTCCTATTGTAGTTGGAATTTTACCACTTTAAAACAATTTATTTTTTTTTTACATCATAACAAGGTCTACCACATACCAGTTTGAAGCATAAGAAACAATACTCCAAGTATCCAACCTACACCATATTCTACATCTACCTTAAAAAGAAGCTAGGAAATTCCTTTTCCTATGAGCCATAAAAGCAAGTGTTTGGCAGAAGGGACTTGTCACCCACATGCAACATCCCCATGACATTCATTCTACTGACACTGTGGTCACACAAGGAAGAGATGTGCTACTGTAAGTGGTACCTGCATGAAAGAAGTCTGAGAAGTCCTCAGCCTAGTCAGAACTTTGGGGTTGATGCTTGTAATATTTTCCTGCAGAAGAATTTCCAGATCTAAATCACTTGAAGTTCTGCATCTTAGAGGTCTAGTACGGCCTCATGATTTTCAGTAGTCATTTACATGCAGCTAACATTCCCCCAGTGTCCAAAACTCCCTAATTTTAGTTAAAAATCAAAGCGTATTTCCATAATGCCAAATGGTTAATGCAAACAGCCTTGGCACAACTGCACTCGCATTTTAATGACATTCGGTGTCCAACTTACTCTCAGCAATGCTGCATCTCCAAAAAACCCCATGATCTTTGCAGATTTTTGTACTACAGCTGGCTTGCACCGTATAATGTGTATATTGTACTCAACTCATGCACTCCCACACTAAATCCTTTACTGGAACTTCTGATTTGAGAAGAATATGCCCATCAGCATCCCATGTGCAAGCCCCAAGGGTCCCGTTCACCATCTAGGTGTGACCTGTCCTGCTCTAGACAAAGTCTCAAGAGGAACAACTATTGCCACTTATTCTCTTCATGGCAGGCTACTAACTTTTTCTATGCTAGGCCAAATAAATAGACTTTGGTTCTTTATGGGGGTGCACTGTCCTGTACATGTGCTTTGTCTTTAGCTTCCTGCAAATGCGTCAGCATCAGCTGAAGTCAGACATTGCTTTGATCCAAGTTTGCTTTTGCTCTGCCTCTGCAAGCTACTGGGGACCTGTTCCTCCCAGATTCACTCCAAGAGGGGAATTGCAGCTTTTGGTGGAGAAAACAGGCTGAACTATTCTCACCTAGTCCTTTAATTTGGCAAATTTATACAGCTGCTTCCATATTTAAACAATGAGAAGAGATGTTGAAAAGCTCAATGTACTTCATCAGAAGACATGCTCAAACCATCTCTAACTCAAAAAAATCTCAAAGCCCTGGTGCCTTGCTCTGAAGCTTTCTTGGTTTCCCTGCAAACAAGAACCATCGCAAAACTTCACTCTTTCCAGACAGGTTCACATTCTCCCACTATCTCCAGCAGCATCTTAAACCCACCTTGTTCATCCCCACCCTGTGGTAGAACATGGAGCACGTCATATCTCTCTGCCCCAGCAAAACTTAGAAAACTTGAGAGGGGAGCCTAAGGGATGAGAATGAGTTACACAAAGTGCTGAATACATCAGGCAACAAAAAGCTGGTCACGTTGCAGCATCCTGGGATATTTGGTGGTGCAACCTGTAAGCTTTTTAAAAAAAAAATCAGCCACCACCTCTATGTCTAGCTTTTCTCCCACCAAGAGGTGCTGCACATCTCCTGGATTCAAGCGTGGCTGACAGTGGACAAGATTGCCTCTTCTCTCTAGTTGTGTTTTTTTTTTTTCCAACCCCTCTCAAATGAAATCCTTCCAGAGAATAACTCTGTCTAAGGCAAAGTGAAAAACATCCAGCCCAAGTCTGGGAAGTTCATAGGCAGCTAAAAGTGGGTCACTTCAGAAGAGAGTGAACTGCTGGGCACAGCCTGTTATAGCCTGGAAAGTGGTGATGCTTTGCTGCATGCATCTCCTATTTCCATAATTGCTACCCCCACCCTTGATTAAAGTCTGGTTGCATCTCTGTAAGACCCAAGAGGAGCCAACTCGGTCGTAAACGCAGCATGGCCCAAGTCCTCAGTCAGGGATTAGAATTGAAACAGAGTTTCAGTACTGATAAATAAAAGGTAGAGTTACTGAATACCTTGAATATTTTTCCTGTTTTCTTAATTAGGGCATTCCTGCAAGACCACTTTTAAAAACATAGGGGACCTTCTGCAATTTCAGGATAAACATATTTATTTTCTGTGCTCTTACAAAGACACTTCGTGTTCAATGGCATAGAAATTTCATCTGATATAAACTGAATGAACCGGCTTACGTATTAAAAAAACTCATGCTATTTCTGGAGTATAATTACTTGTCGATTCCAGAAAAGGTAATAAAAAGGGAAAAGGGTTTGTACAGAGAGAGGCATGGAGAACTAGACTCAAATGGAAACACGTTCCCTTTGCAAAGGAGATTGGCTCTGCAAAGCTCAAAGGAAAATAAATCTGGTGGAAAATGAGAGAGATCTAACCTGTGGCGATGCTGCACCCTGCATAACCAACAGTTTCTGAGGACTTGCAAGAAGCAACATCCCAGAGACTCCACTGAATTAAGAAATCATCCCTTCTTAAAAAAATTAAACTTTTATAGACACCTTAGATTGATCTACTTCCATTTACACTGACAGTCTCCAAAATTTGTCATGTATGTTATGAAAAAGATCCTCTACTTCCCAGGAATTTTTACAACTGTGTTACATATAGTTTCATAATAGCATTGTTTTTTAATATCTGGTAGGATTTTTGTACCAGCGTCTTTCTCTAGAAGCTTCCAATCATTGTGAGGTAGTTACATGGATGGTGCATTACGGTCTACAGAAAGGTTAATGGAAAATAACAGAGAGAAATTCTGCAGTTCTTCTGCAGATAGAACATGTGCTGCTCATCCCTGCCTGTTACCGCTAGCGATAACACCTAGACAATATAATTCATACCAGTAAGAGTCTCTCCCATAGGAAAATGCAGGTGAATTTAATTACAAAGCAGAAATTCAGGTCAGGGCATCTGTCCATCGCAAGGAGCACAAAGAGAAGATAATTACCCTCTTACAGTGACTTTTGAGACATTTCTCACATGTGAGAGGTGACAGTGATGTTAAGAAAAGATAAAAACTCAACAAAAATCAAACCCTATTGATTCTGAGAACATGACAGAAATGAACTTCCCCGGCTCTCTGAAAACAAAAACAAAAAACAAACAAAACCCCCCCAAACAAACTACCAAAATACAAAACAGTAGGTTTTCCAGGTTGAAGCTGTGGATGCCCCATCCCTGGAGGGGTTCAAGGCCAGGCTGGATGAGGCTTTGAGCAACCTGGGCTAGTGGGAGGTGTCCCTGCCCATGGCAGGGGGGTTGTAACTCGATCTTTAGGGTCCTTTCCAACCCAAACCATTTTATGATTGTACGTACAGAAACACTCAATTTAAAAAAATATTCAATTAGCCCACCACAACATGCCATGAAGATGCTCTTGACAACGAAGAAAAAAAAGGAAAAAAAGAGAAAAATATAATACTTCAGTATTGACTGAAATTTAACTCATTTTCATAAATAGATTTCTAAAAAAAATGCAATGTTTCATCTTGAAACAGTCCCAACAGTTGAGTCAACCAAAAAAGAATTTCAGGTTTCACCATTTGACAAAGGGAGGGGGGGGGGGGAAAAACCCAAAACACATACACAATTATTTCAGTTGACTGAAAGTACACATTTTGTTTGTTGGCAGAACCAGAAAGCAAAGATTTTCACCCAGTTCTGTCCTCAAGGGCAAGGTTTCACAAGTGGCAGCAAGCTGAATTCTTTTGATGATGAGTAAAGCAGAAGAGTGGCTAGCACGCTACTGGCTGCCTTGGCTCTGTGCTAACACCCCATAAAAACCTACATGTGTCAACTGGAACAGCAGCAAATCCCAGCGCACTTTGGGATGAAATCAGCAGAGTTGGCCCCAACCATACTTCAGATTTATTCTGCTTATTGCTGCAAGGGGCCATAGCACATGAGTGCTCAAGACCCTGTTTGGCAACTTATTTGAAGTGGAGATGTGCTGGAAATTATTCGGAGTTAGAGTAAACTTTTCTGGTTGCTGATCCAGAAAAGGTCTAAATATTTATGGGCTAGTCCAGGTCTATCTAGATCAACCTGCTTTTTGGTAACTCCACTGGAAATCACAGGGTAGGACCAGAAAGCACCTCCAGAAGTGATCTCCAGGGCTTTCCACCCTTGTGGAAGGCCAAGGTTTCACTCCATCCATTCATGAAGAGCTTTGGTAGAGCCCAGATATTCTCAGAGGTGGTCCATGTGCTCTTCTTCTTGCAGGGTCTCAGAGGTTGAGCTCCATGATCTTACTCATGGCCTCAATCCCTGGACCATCAGACGATGGCAGGAGGTGCGCAGGACACATGGCAGCAACTGAGACTTCAAAACTGGTTTCAGCAGCCCACCCCAGCACTTAAATATCTGCAGGAGATAAGACAACTGAAGTCTATTTTCCCCATCTACCAGGGACAGGACATTTCGTTACTTGGGGATCTGAAGTCTACCTCTCCTCTTTTTCTAGGAAGGGAAATTCTTATTCTCCCAGCACTTTTTATTTTTCTTTAGTTTCACAGAATAAAGTTTCTTCTCTGAAATATCTCTTACAAATATATATTCCTAAACTTCAAGTTTATACTAATCTGCATGACCATGCATTGACTACTGTTGATATTTTCAGATTAAAAAAAAATGTGCTGTTGAACAGAGCATCACTACACACATTTTACATTTCCACCCACAATCTGTTTAAAGAGATGCTTGAGCATGTAGCCTGATATCGATCATCCTTCCCTGGAAACATGCCACCCCTGTTCAGAGACCCAATGCTTTGGCAGCAGGAAAACTCTGACAAGTTTAGAGAAGAAACCGAACAGCCTACAAACATGCTGCTTTGATCCATTTGTGACTTTTTCACAACAGCATTGACTCATGCAGACCATGAATGGGACAAAACCTTGCTTTTGCTCAAAGCAATGGTTGGCTCCTGTCACCTCCAACGGTCCCTTTGGATGCTATTGCTTCTCAAACCCAAAACCTTGTTGGAGGACTCCAACACAAAGAGAGGTCTGCCCAGTTCAGGGGCGGCTGGTGGTGTCTTATCCCATCTCAAAACAGAGATATTTTGATTGCTTCCTGAAGCAGCTGAATGAATTCCTATTTAAACTTCACTTCTTTTGGTAGACTGCCAAATTCTTATGGTTGTAGGGAGAACATTTGTTTACAATTCAGAATTTACACATATATTGCTCAGTTGCATGGTGTCTACACATTTTTTCCCCAGACACACAAATTAGTCAGTAAAATATCCAGAATGCACTATTTCTAACCAATGCCCAGGGCTATGTATTATCTTAAAATTGTAATTTGTTTCTGAGCACTAGAAAGACTTCAGTGATTTCCAGCTGTGAAATGGTTTATGACAAGTTCAGCTGCTTTTGAAGAGGAGAAAAAGCATAGTACATGACATATATGTTGCTGCCAAGGTTTGCCAGGAAGGGTGGACATCTCTTTTATGACAGCTCCAGTAGAAAACTAGTCTGGAGCTGCTTGATAAGCCACTTTTCCATTGGGGGGGGTGGGGGGTGTAGAATTTACCAAAGCTGAAACTTTCTCAAAGAAATGTCAGTACTTTGAGAAGGCTATTTCTTGAGTCCAGGAGGGTGGCTCTGCTCACAAGAGTGGCCAGGAAAGCTTGTAGGGGGAATGTAATTTTTAAATATTTTAATTTTTTAGCAAGAACTATCTGAGCTCCTGCCCCACTCCCTCCACTGCAGGAAGGGATGGCAAGTGCTGTGGTGCAGAGAAGAGCCTATATCAGCCAGAACCACTGCAGAAGTGAGAAGAGGTCTCCAACATTGCCTATACCAGGGCTTCTCTCTGCTTTCACCCTGCATCACTTCACCCTCTTACTCCAGACAGATCCTCTAACCCATAGGAATATCCAGCACTTATATCCAGGAGATAAATAATTATCAGGGCCAGAGGTATTATATGGAAAGAGAGCTGAAAAAGCACCTTCTGATGGGGAGAAGTCCAGCTTTTGATTAATAAATACATTTTGAGGGGGATGGATTCAGACCTATATATAGACCTTACTTAATTCACCAACCTCAGAGAACTCTGTATCAAAATAAATCAGAACATATCAAAAACTCCACAAACCCCAAAACGCTTCTTAAATCCCCACAGCTTTGTCCCACTTGCTAACTGCAGCTCGTAACAGCACACTGTTGCTTTCCATTGACAGTCAATATGAAGTGGAGCCAGCCTCAATGCCCATTTCTTGGTCACAGCTTAGACAAAACGGTAGGAATAGACTCTGGAGTCATGCTGTCAGGTTTTATTTATTTAAAAGAAACACCATTTCTCTAGGCATGGAAACATTTGAAGGTTTAAGCTTGGCTGCAGCTGAAAAGGGTTTGTTTAAAAACACCACTTCCAAATGAATGTATTTCCCATACATCATTATGCAGGGCAGCTGCAGTGAGGGTGTTGGCAAGCTATTAGCTGCTCGAGCTCATTTTAAACAGCAAACTGCAACACCCCGAAAGCTAACAAGGTCCCAGGCTAATTTAAAAAAAAATAATTTAAAAAAATATAATAAATGCTTCAAAGGACAGAAAATACCCCTATGTTGAAGTGACACAGGCCTGCCTAAACTACTCGGATTATTCTCTTTTTCTATTCTATTAAATATTTACTCTGTTAGTGGTTAATCGTCACACATCCAAAAATAAACAGCAGTACCTTGCATCACAGACCCTGTTTTGTTCAGATTTGGCCTAAGGTGGAGGACCAGCCCAGCTGCCCACTGGAGCTCGAGGACAGCTCGGCGGCCCCGCTCGACACCAGCACTGCGACTACTGCCTTCAGGGAAGCTCACATTTAGAGCAGGCAGAGGGTCCAAGCCTCATGATCTGGACCTGAACTACATTTTTAACCTCCTGAAGGAGAAACAAGCCTTCCCAGTTCTGACCTGGGCTCCAGCAAGGTCTTGTACCCAATGAGGAATTCAACTCTATGCCAGCCTCTGCCAGGAGGACCAGGCTCAAGACCACCCATGGTCAAAACCAACCCACCAGAAAACAGACTCCCTGACAAACCATTGAGTGACAGAAAAGACAAAAGAAAAAAAAAAAAGAACAAGACTTAGATAAATATTTTTTAAAATATATATTTCTTGGCCAACACTAATTTTGGTTCTCACTGCTTTAAAGCTGCTGGACCGGAGATAAGGTTCTAATTGTCCATCACAGATATGTCTGTATTTAGTGGGGCAATGGGGTCAGCATAGTTCTTATGAAACACTCTGTTTGGACAGAGAAATTGGCATCTCTTCTATTTGTGTAGGCAAGTAGTTTTTCTTGAACCTACAGAGCTTGAGGAGCTGATCACCCATTTGCAGCTCTGTGCTTTCCTTTCCTAGTATTACCCAGCATGCACTTGTTATTCCTCATATTCTTGGGCCACAGGAAATTTTTGCTTCATTTTTCAGTCCTTCTCATGCATTCTCCCCCTCCCTCTTTCATCCCCAAGGGACAGACCATGCAGTGCTGATTTACTCTGCTGGCACTTCTGCCTGAGGAAGAGCAGACCAAATTAACCTTGACTTTTTTTCCTGCCACAACAGAAGTCAGTTACAGAAGAGTGAAAGGGGGCAAGACGCACTTTGTGCAATGAAGAGCATCCCAGCTGTCCCACACAAGGCATGAACCCTGCAAGGATTTCACCAGTTAAAATTAGACATGCAGTTTCACCTGCTGGTTTGTTATTTGCGCACTAGCAGCAAGTTTCCAGGTAGCCCCAGAGGGAAAAAACAAAACTAAAAGACTGATCTAAGGTCCCTTCCAACCCAAACCATTCTATGATGCTATGATCTTGGGTTCCTACAAAAATGTAAACCACCAGCACAACAGCTAACTCCGCAACAAAATCTCAATTTCCCCATTCTCTATAGAATTTCTTACTCGCTTCCATATCCCACTGGATAATTAATGGACAGTTGTTTAGATTAGGCTCAGTGCTAATTCAATGGGCACAATCTACTACATACCCATAAATGATTTTCCCCCTTCTGGATAGAAATACCTGGGACACACTCACCTCTCCTGACATAACACACTGAGATAAAAGCTACATGCCACTGTCTTTTCCTCTTTTTCATTTCCCCCTCCACAATTTGACCAAGGCGATTTTTTCCCTTCCATTTCTTAATAAATCAATAAACCAGGGACTGGCAAAGCCCAACCCAGGACACCAAAGCCCAGCACAGTTGTGAATTAGGTTCTGAGTTGCCAGTAACAGCTCTGTACGTGTTTTATAACCTTTTGTCTCTGATGCCTTATGGGTATCAGAATGTTCCAAGAGCTTTTCTGCAATACCTCAATGTAATAAAGCATGCTGTAATGCAACGTGCTACAGAAACACTTTTCAGAAGAAAATTATTCTTTATTGAAAGGTACAATGAGTCATGGAAACACAACCACCATTTTCAGAGTGAGTTGGGAAACATTCCACATGCCTGCGTTCACCAGGCTGCCACAGGAGTTATGAAATGGCCTTTGAAGAAAAACACAAGTGGAGAAATAGAAAAAGCCACATGGAAGAAAACAGCATCCCAAACTATTTGCTCTTGCCTTCCCAGGCAGCTAAAGCTCAGCAGAGGCAAAAAACTCAGTTCAGTGGCTAAGTCTGGCTTACAAGTGCCAGTGTGCTGTTTGGAAAAAACATATTTTTCTTCCCTGGTCTCCCATCAGAAAAGCCTTCAAGTTCCACCAATGTATTTTGATTTTTTTTAAATTATATTTATATATAAAAATGGATACAAAAAGCCTCCAAGCCTTGTTCTCCCCATCTCTCATGCCTAGACTTGCCTCATATTTTATGCTAGTTGTTATCATTTATCTTACCAATGACCCTATATCCCAAGATCAATACTACTTTTCCTACCTCCTCTGATTTTCTTGCATAATTCACTCTCCAAAAAACCTAAACCAGGGGCATTGACCACTTCTTTCCACCTGCACCCAATCACAG
Organism: Syrrhaptes paradoxus; assembly: GCA_013400615.1. Classification (NCBI taxonomy): domain Eukaryota; kingdom Metazoa; phylum Chordata; class Aves; order Pterocliformes; family Pteroclidae; genus Syrrhaptes; species Syrrhaptes paradoxus. The sequence goes on from VZTO01001700.1 coordinate 39,569, forward strand.
GGAGATTTTCCTTTCACCACCAGCTCTCCCTTATCTGGTGGGATTTGGGATGGATGTTAATAGTGCCAGCTCCTCAGTTCCTAGTTAATTCCTGACAGATTGTGCCTGAAGGGGATTTACTCTATCACATGGACTCACGAGGGGACCAGGAGACAAATGCAATATTTAATGAAAAGATCTTTCTCCAAACACAACAAAAACCTCATCCAACAGGATATTATTTGTCCCTAGAAATGTCTTTTTCCTTAGGAGGGCTTATAGCCACAGTGATAAAGTTATACTTTCCATTCTCCTCCCTTGGACACCCCAACAAACCACATTTATTTGCTCTGATTTTCAACATCTGGCAATGGCCTTTTCAAGTTACATTGTGCTGCTTGGGCAATTTCCCCTTGTGTTTGAACCTTTGTCCTAAGACATACCCCTGAGGAATCATAGAATCGTTGAGGTTGGAAAAGACCTCAAGGACTGTCAAGTCAACCATCAACCCAGCACCACCTAACCCACTAAACAGAAGCTACCAGGATGCTGAAGTTACACCTGTATTGGAGCCTGAGCATTGAGACTCACAGGCTGTTGAACACCTTTATTTCACCCAACACTTCAGGATCTCTCTAGAGGTGCAAAAAACCTCTTCCCTCAATTAAAAATGGGTTATAGGTTGTAGACACCCACACAGGCTGCAGCACGTTGAGTTCATGCAGCCTTATGCAGGGTATCCTTCCAAAACAAACAGACAAAAAACTGTGCAAGTCCCATCTTCTCCATGTCACTTCTTATTCATCCCTGAAACGAAATAAAAGGAAGAAAACTTTGCTCATGCAGCCACAAAAAGGTGCTGCAGAGGAACCACATCTGGCCTTGGAGCTTCATCATTTGCTTTGTGAGCTTCAGTTTCAGCTGGGAGAGTTTTAAGCATACTATTTTAACAAGTCCTTACAGTGTTACATTACTTACTGTCAGTGATTTATACAGTCAATTCAATTACTACTTTTAATTTATGTTTAATGTAAGCCATCACTATTAGAATATCCTTTTACTTTAGGATGTATGTAAAGGTGAAATAAGAGCTGGTTGAGACACTTGGAGAAAGCCATTTCCACATCAAAGGACTTTAATGTCAGCTTATTCCAGGGAAAAATAACCAAAAAATAAAAGCTAGATTTTAACTGTACTTGTGTTCCCATGGTACAGAAATATTCACCCAGGCCTTCATTTCCATTGTCACAGCTCTTCTATTCTGTGTGTGAAACATGTATGCATCAGTTTTCTTTTCAAATAGATATTGTTTCATTCCATTTTGGGAGAGTCATGACCATTGAGAACGATGAACTAGTTCTTCATTTTTTGTATGAAGGACAGCTTACCCATAACATTTTGCGGAAATGAATTTATCTTTTAAACCTACATTACATAAACCTTAAAACCTATGACTGCAAGGCTCACCTTCTGTTGTGGTTTTGTGTGGTGGGTTTGTCTGGTAGCAGGGAGGGGCCACAGCAATGGCTCCTGTAAGCAGCTGCTAAAGGTTTCCCTGGACTCCAGCTCTGCTGGCAACAAGGGAGGGGCTGCAGTGGTGGCTCCTGTAAGTGACTGCTAAGGGTTCACCCCACCCCCAGCTTCAGGCTGGACCCACCCCAGGCCAGGGCTGAGCCAATTGGCACCTCTGAGAATAACATATTTTGGAGGGGGCACAGAACAATGGGGTTGGCACAGCCCCGGGCAGGGCCTGGCTCAGGCGGACCAGCCCAGCTCCCAGCCGCCTGCCCAGCTTCTGCAAACCGACCTGCCGTAGCCCAAGCCTCCGCCATGGCTCAGCCGAGAGCCAGTTTCCTCCAGAGTCGATGAAGACCTGCAGCGGAGAGAGAAGCAAGATTTTGAGAGGAAGGACCACATGACACTCTGGTCAGGGAAGGAGAGAGCAAGAAGGAGAGAAGTGCCCCCAGAATTTCCCCTGCAGTGTGGTGAAGATTCATGGTGACACACGGTTTGTCCCTTGGTGCAGCCCATGAGAAGATGCAGCCATGGAGGAGCCCATGTAGGAACTTCAGAGAACAACCCACACCAGAGCTGGGCAGTCATCAGGGGACTGTGGCCCCGTGTGGAAAAGGACTCACGTTGGAGCAGTTTGAGAAGGACTCTCCCATGAGAAGGGACCCCACGCTGCAGCCGGGAAAGACTGTGAGGAGACCTCCCCTGAGGAGGAAGGAGCAGCGGACTGACTGCAATCCCCATTCCCTGCCCCTCCCCCCCGTGCTGCTAGGGGGGAGAAGGTACAGAACAAAGCCTTTGGGCTTTGGGAAGAAGGGAGGGGTGGGGGAGAAGTGCCTTTTTAAGATGTGGTTTCTCTCTCTCAGTATCTTGCTTCTTGTTGTAAATAGTTAAATTCAGTTGTTTTCTTGTTCTTCCCAAGTCATGTCGGTCTCTTGCCCATGACCCTAGGTGATGAGTGAAACCCTCCCTGTCCCTGCCTCAGCCCATCAGGTGTTTAACGAAGGACTGTCCCTGTGGCTTTATAAACCACAACACTTTCATATACTTAAGTAGGAGGAGTTTGTTTTATTAAAAAAATCACTTTTTATTAATTACTTCTAAAGTACATGGTACAGTTAAGCTCATGATAAACCTGTATTTTTCCAAGAGAGAGCAGAGGTCATCCTATTAGTATCAAGAAACTGCATGAACAGAAGGGGGGGGGGAGTCAAGAAGCAGGTTGGGAAATTTTCAGAACAACTAAAAGTAGCTGAACATAACTTTCAATTAACTTCCCAAGCATTGGGGTCTAGTGACATGTTTGGAAGAATTATTTGCCAGAGGGAAAGACATGCCAGCAGGTGGAAAATTAAAATATACTCCTCCTAACAAGCAGGAAAAAAGAAAAAAAAAGAAAACACATTTTCATATCCAGCATTGCCACTAGCTCCTGTTTTAAATCACTTTTTTGCAATTACTTTCTGAAATTTTTTTCCTGTGTTATTTATTCAGGCCAGCATTACACCAGGGAAGGGGATGCTATTATTTATGCTACTCCCCTTATGATCACCATCAGTAGCACTTGCAGAAAACTTGCAATTGCAGTAGGCTCACGTGCTGCGTTACAAAACATCGGACTTGTGAGCAGAGGCATGGGAGAACATTTATGGACCAGTGTAGTGTCAATATTTGATCAATATCCAAACATTCACCTTACACAAACACAGCTCCTATCAAAATACCATAAATCAAAGGAGCACTTACAACCGCAGATTTATCTCAGAGCCACAGACACACAAAGCTTTTATAATTTATTCTATTTTCTTTGGCAGCGGCGTGATGCAACGCACTTGGGGCACAATGAGTGCTGGTGGCAAGTTGCTGCCACTTCTCTGGCACGATCAAACCCGAAATATCTCAGCCACAAGAAAGGAAAAGTGGCAATGGGAGAGGATAGAGATTCACTAGCCTGAGGGATAGGGATGCAGAAACCCCATTTGTGCCAATTGTTAAAAAAAAAATAGTTTTTGGGACCAAGTGGTTTACGTACATGTACATCTCTTTATATAAATGCACACATACACAGGCAATAATACCAATTCCTTTGCAGCCTAGAAGCAATTCTCTACCAGGGCATGCTGCTGAAACATCAGGTTATTTTACAAAACCATTAAGACATGCATTGAATTGTTTATAATTATAAACCACATGATGGTATGCAGATTTGTCTTGTGGAAAGGGAGCATAACGATGTTTATATAGGTGTAACGAGGCACAATGGTGTTTAACACAATCTGTAAGTCATGACTCCTGGCACACACAGACACACATAAGCTAATAGCATACAGGTAACATACTGAATCTATAGCTTGTTTCTTCCTTTCCAGCAGGCCACCCCCCTGCAGAGGGCATGCCAGCAACACCGCACATGCGGCCACCGCGTGGGCATCCCCACACCATGGTCAGCCCAACCAACAGGTCTTTGCCAAGGGGAGCAAACAGAGGACTTGGGAGACCCTTTCAACACCACCAAAACAATGGAGGGGTGTTGGCATCACAGATATATTTACATTACAGTTGAGTTATTACACTCAACCTCATCACTTTTTTTACAGCTTTTCAAGGCTTGAGAAGACAGATCTTAAATAGTAGATCACAGCTCCACACAACAAAAGCAGAGATGTTGCTCAAAGCCCTGCCTCCAGGCAGAGTCTTCACACAGTTTACTGGGTTACACTAAAAACACAGACAGTCTCTGGGAACAAGGACTAACAGAGTAGCCTCCAGCACCAGTCCACATCTCCAGATATGGGGATGCACAGAGGCTCTCCTCAAGGCTCCTTCAACCCTCAGCAGACAAATCCAGATCAATCTTTTGGAAAGCACATCTCCATCCATACATCTCTAACCTCCCAAAAAAACCTCCCCATCACCTTTCACCTTGGGAGAACCTCTGCTTTCTTTCCCACTGCATGGCAAACATCCATCTCCAGATTCCTGTCTCCAGATTAAAGCAGCTATGACCCTACCCTAGGTCCAGCCCTTTATCTTCTCACCACTTGGCAGCCAGTTCTCCCAGATCTGCTGCACCTGGCTCTCCAGTGAGGATTTGATTGGTATCACCTGTAGCTCTGCTCCTGTGGGCCCACCTCCAAGGGATGCAGGGCCTCTTGCAGATCAATTCCAGCTTTGGAGCTTTGGTTTAAACACCTGAGAAAACTGTCAGGGAGAGTCACACCAGCTAAGGGGATGTGGCTGAGGTGGACCCACTCCCAGCTCAAGGATTCAAAGGAAAAACTCCAGTACAGAAAGCTAAGGGGACAATAGGGCATTGGAAACATCATGGAGGTTGCCCTCCCCACCTGGCTGATGGTCAGACAGAAAATTCTCCTCAGGTGTCCATTTGGGGGATCTGCCTGGCCTATAAGCTCCCAAGTCTCACCAGCACATGTATTAACACAGGCTTTATACTTTTTAAACTGTGTCTATCCTTCTTGCAAAGTCTTTTTTGCGTGACATAAACTGCCCAAGCCAAGTAACCCACTTAAACTCATGTGTCTTTGGGGCAATGTGGAGCCTAGAAACATCTGCCCATTGTGGCACATCAAGCTATTTCTAATGGACGCGGACAATGTCCCCAGCATTGGTGTTTTCCAAAACCATGTCCTCCTGAGTTCCCACCCCTTCTCCCCAGAAACGCTCAGGAAAAGCCTGATGCTAAATTAAAATCTTCCCTACTTCAAAACCTGTGTGAGCAGAGATTAAGAAGTGATACTTCAAGAAGTCCTGGACAGGGTACCCTGCTCCTCCTGAAATCAAAGATGTTTTTAATGGCTTCATTACTGTGCTAATGGGCAGCTACTGATCCCCAGCCACAACCAGCAGGACTTGTGGCAGCCAGATGGAGATTTGCCATTAACCCCTTGCTGGGCATCTTAAGAAATTTCTTGCAGCACTTCCAAGGGAAGCTGGAGGATCAGGCCCACCTTGGGTTTTTTGTGGCAGTCCGTAATTAACATGAAATAGCGATGTCTGCTCAAGTATCATTTTTCTTGAGCTGGAAGTGCTTTTACCTAATCCCACCTGGCAAGCTGAGGGAAACCCTTGAACAGGCAACCCACTGCTGGCGTGATTATGGAAAAGCAAAGAACTATGTCTTGGAACTTCTCAACTATGCCTCTCCAGAGGCTTTCAAGGAAACATAAACACAGATCACATCCCCTCTTTTGATCACTTTTCCTCTTCTGAGCAAAATCTGCCCTGGAGAGAGAAAGACAGAAGAAAAACATCATAGCTGCTGTTCCAGCACAGCTCGAGGGCCTTCAAAAATTATTCTAAAATCCCAACTCCTTTGGCATCTGAATGGTTTTCTGGGGGTCCCCCATGCCCATATGTGTTGACACGCTTCCCCAATGGCTGTGGGTCAGTCCTATGGAAGCACAGCCACTTTCTACCCCAACATGGGGCTTGGCAACTGGCTTTCCATCCCAACCTCTTCTGTTTACACATCTAACCCCACTGGCCACATGCATTTAATTTAACGAGCAGATGGCTTTTCCTCCCCAGAAAGACCTTCCAGTCTTGCTCACGTATCATCAGACTCCTCCATTACCCATGCTCAGTTAACATCTTACATTGCTCTTTTTCATCACTCCTTTTTAGGGATGGTCACATGAAGATGCATGACACTTCATTTTTTGGAGCTGATTTGCTCCTCCTGCTGTCACAATTTCAGGGCAGAGGTCTCTATTTGGTGGCTGGATTATTTCAAATCATTGCCCTGTGGAGTCTGAGGTGCTCAGTGGCATGCTGGCCTTGAGCCTGAAATCTAATGTCACCTATGATCAAATCTTACCAATTCTTTGCAACAGATGAGACAGGAAAATCCCTTTGATATGGAAAAAAACATGAAATTATATCTGCTTATCACTCCCCAGCTCTTCAGGGCATCAGAAGCAGCAGACCCCAAACCCTCTCTGGGTATCCCCAGTGGTAGGCAGTCATCACTGGGGTGTTATGTTTTCTTTTTAAATATGCTCCAAAATCTGCATTTGAACCCCTGAATTCAGCCGAAAGATGGATACTGGAGGGCAGGCACTTCCTCAGGAGCAAAGGCATTTTTGGGCCAAGAAATTGGCAGCCACTGGGTGAGGCAGTGGTTGAGATGAGCAAGGAGCGAGATGCTGCTCATGTTGAGGGACCGAGCCCCGTTGTCTGTCCACCTCATTCCTTTAAAGCTAAGCAGATGCCAGCAAACCTGAAGCATCAGGAACACCTAATCATAAATGCTTTATTTAACGTGCCTCAAAACAGAGCCCAAGACTGCCTTAAGCGTAGTTCAGCATCAGCGTAGGCAACGGCTGCTTGGGGTGGGTTAGTTTTAAACCCACCAGATGTAGCATGGTCATGGGCCAGCATCAAGATGAGAGATACCCACAGCAGGATGCAATTGCAGGGATGGATCCTTCTGCTGGGATACTAAACTTGCACATGTAAGAAATTACTCTACCAGACCACCACGGTACCCATTTCATTACTATTAGGGTCCAGAAGGATTTTAGCAAAGGCAAACACTCAATTTGGCTCTTGCATCATCATGTGGCTCCCCAAGGACCACAAAGTCTGGATGCTCAGAGGTTATCACACCTGGAAGAAAATAAATGTGTGGTGACTGAATTGACTTGCAGAATTTTCTAGGTACAACAAACCCTCCCCAAAACCTGCATTGGCTTTTGCCCCTGCAAATATATTTAGTCTTTGCTTGGACAAGAATTTCATAGCAATTCCTGCAAATTCACAGTTTGCAGGCTACGTGCACTCAGGCTTGAAGTCAGGAAGTCTTGTTGTCTTCCTCCATCAAGCCAAAACCTCCTGTTGAAGCCAGGACCAGCACCAGGCTGGGTCCGTTCTCCCAGCATCTCAGCTGGGAAAGCCTTCGGCATGGAATGAGCAAACCAACCTCAAAATATTACCATGGGTCCAGCCCTTAAGTTGCGGTCTGACTTCAGTCCTTTGCATCTATTTACAAAAAAAAACCAAAAACCAAAACCCCAAACAGGCCCAGGTAGGTGCTGAGTGGCAGTGACCCAGCTATCTGGTCAAAGGCCTGCAGGGAGCTGGGAGATAGAGCGGGTTAACGTTTAACCCGCAGGGACTGTAAACCAGCCCCGGGGCTGCTGAACCTTTGGAGTTTGATATGATGATTAGGGAATAACCGGAGTGACACGTCGCAAACTCTCCATAATCAAGGAGACCTTTTTCCCAGGCGCTGATCTCCAAGATCGCTCAGGTACGCGGCCACTCATCCTACCCCAAGGTTTGGGGTGCAGGGACCGGGTCACCCTCAAAATGGGGCTTTCAACTGGGATGGGGAAGGAGCAGCTCCATCACACACCTTCCTCCTGGAAAGGTGCCCCGCCACCAAATTCCCACTTCAGGTGCTGCCCGGCACTGGTGGGGCTGGACCAGGGGGTGCCGGGACTCCCTTGCACCATGCAGCTTGACCCACACACCCGCACAGCCCCACGCCGCTCGCCTTGATTTTTGTTGAGCAAGGTGGGGAGATAAGGATTCCACAGGGACCTCGGTGTAATTTCTGCCCCGTGGCAGCAGCAAGGAGCTTTTTTTACCGCTTTCCCCGTGCCGATCGCCGGCAGTTGCCAGAAAAGTGAAGCAGACAAGGTGGGAGGGAGGGAGATGAGGGATTTTCCTGGTGATAATTTGGTCTCCATGTGTTAAAGTGCAACTTTCTAGGGCTAATCATTAGAGATTTTGCAACCCGACTTCATATTCCTCCTTGTCTTTGGTCTCCATTTCTAAAGGCTGCTCCTAAAAAGTCTCAATTTCCCCTAATCTTTTCAAACTAGCGGGCTTTCTGCCCAATCCATAACGCTTCTCTTCAGCTATGTTCCCTTGGTGAAAGAGGTGGGAGCAGGCGCAGGAGGGAGGTTGGCTTCGAAGCATCCGGCATGTGGTGCTGCAAATAAAATGGAGGGCAGTGGGAAGGAGGCTAGGCTCAGCATCAGGCACCCGTCAGCCTCCAAAAGTACTTTTTGGGGCATGTGGTGTGCATTTGGTAACACAGCTGCAAAAGCTGCAAGTGAGAGGAAAGGTGTTTGGAAGAGCGGAGCTGCTTCCCAAGCAAAAAAGTCTGAAGCAGAAAATTTGCCAGTTCATACGTGAAATATTTTCCCAAGGTTCATGTGCTGCAAAGCATGCAGTGCTTTTCCATGACTTTGAATTTATCTCATTTTCCTGCAAACACCCACAAGTTCCCACTTTTGGTGGGACCACCAGAGCTGGGAAAAAACCCTGTGCCCTGGAAAGCAAAGGCACTGCATTGCTCAATTGGACTCCATCCTGCGGCATGTCTCACCCCAGCAGAGACTGATGGCAGTGTGTCTGTTTTTAAGAAGAATATGAGAATTTTTAGTGTTTTTTTATGTATATATGTGTGTGTGTGTTTATATGGTGTTTTATATATGTGTGTGTACATACATATGAATATATATATTTTTGGAGCCTAGAGGAAGGAAAAAAACCTAAAACCTTGAAAAACAAACTGATAAGCTAAAGGAAAATAGTTTCTCTAGTAATTACCTGTTTGGGTTATTAAGATTATTTGGGTATTTAATGTTATTAAGAGTGAATACACCTATCCAGTCTTCTCAAAGGCTGGTATACTTCATGAGGAGCAGCTGCACCCGGGAGGGTAGAGGTGCAAAACAGCCTTCATTAGATGTGTCTGAGTGGCTTGGTGCATTCAGACATGGAGGTGTATTGATCTGCACAGGATAAACATGGTTTCGTTATCTCATTCATGGAAAACAGTAACCAGATTTCCCCGAATGGGCTGCAAAGGGGCAGGCTCGGGGTGTAAAAGCGGTGGGAGAAGAGAGCAGTGTCTGGCTGTGAATAGCACCTTCCCTCCGCTCAGCAAAAACCCCATCACGGGAAACATCCTTTGAATAGGGAAACTGATTCCTCCTTTTCCAAGCAAATAACCCAAAAGTGAACTTAAATTAACATTTTTTGGGGTTCACCTTGCTCCTGGCTGGCTGGAGCAAAGCCATAAATTCTGACTGCAGAAGTATAGAAGGAGTCACGGAGAGGTGAAGTAGCATTATCCTAAGTTTGTTTCTTGGTGATATGGGGTTTGCTAGGCATAGAAGTATCTTTTCTTTCCTTGGAGTTTTAACAGAAACCTGAAATAAATGAGAGCGCTCAATGGAGAGAGGAAAATCAGATGAAGTGATGCTCTGATTTAAGATATAAGCAGAACCTTCTTTTTCTGGTGGTGTGGGGTTCTTGATTCTGTGACCTTGATAACATGGTAGTGTTGTTAAAAATTTGGTCAAAATATGAGGATAAAATAGGAAATGCACCTGGACAGCTTGCACCTCTGAAGGTCCGAATTTTAATACGAACACCTAAACAAAATGCAACCTCTCCCCCCTTTTTTTTTAAATTTTCTTTTTAGCATGCTGATCATTACTAACAGCAAAGCATCTAAGGGTCAAACCCTTGAAAATTGTTGAATTCCAGAATAATTATTTCTATTAAGTGTGGTGGTTTTTTTGGTTTAGGTTGGGGTTTTTTTTGGGGGGGGGTTATATTGGTAAAAATACTGCCTTGATTTGCCACAGTCATTTACACTTTGCAACAGCAGCCATGGAAGGGGAGTTTTCCCTCAGTGAGTGGGGATTTGCTAATTGATTAATGGCCCAGGGAACAAAGAAGGAGAGAAAGTAATCATGTTTCCCCAGGTCCTGTGACAGCAGCTCTCCTCCCTTACCTTTAATGATTAAAAAAAAAAAAAAAGAAAAAGTAGGCCAGCACACCGGCACCGTTGCAAGGACTGGGGCTGACACCTGGAATAAGGGGAAAGGGTGGAAATTGCACCAGTTTCAGAAATAAAACCTCCCACTGTGACCTATATCCTGGAAATAGTCTGTATGCACTAATGGACATGGACCCTTGGGTGGGTGACGGAGGTGGGGAAATGCCCTGGCTTAGATGGCCTCAGGCCAAGGGAGGTAGGAGAGAAGTGGGGAGAGAAGAGGTTCTTGGTAAATTGGGGGATGGAAAGCCTGTTTTAATGTACTTGGGACTGGTTGCGTTGAACAAAGAAGGTATGATGTCTGTCTCCATCCCAGGAAACCCCAATGGATGGAGGAAAACTCTGGAGCACCAAGGCTGATAAATTAGCTGTGAATAACTCTGGGATGGTAATTAGTAAGAGGGACCTAACTTCTAAGAGTGACTGTACAAAACCAGATCTGGGTGGTGTGTCAGGTCTTCCGTGCGTGAGTCCAAGCCCTGAGCGTGCAGCGTTGTCCAGCCCTGGCCTCTGATGCTTCTCCTGAATCAGGAGCAGAGATTTGCAGAGTAACCCAAGCTGGCAGGTTACTCTCCAGCAGACCCCACTTCCAGCAAGACCAACACTGCAGCTGCAGCAGGCAGGGCTGTGGTCCAGGCAAGTCGGGGCATCCCCAGGGATAGGGATCCTCCACCGATCCCATGGGAAAAGGCTGTTTCCTTGGGGCTGGATGGGCTTTCTTCAATGGCGCAGCATGTGGAAACTCTGTTCATAAATTAAGGCCAGATCATTGTTAATACATACCTTGAGGGCACAGTGATGGATTTTTCTGGCACTTTCAAAAAGGTCTCCAACAGCGGATTTTGCAGTGGCTGTGATTAATACCTTGCGCAACCTTAGGGAGCTCTTGTTCCCTAATTCCTAGCGGGTTGCTTAAGCATATCCTGGAGTACTCCAATGTCTAGACGTGCTGCTCTAGAGCCTAAAAATTTTGCAGGATGCCTTATGAGAAGAGCCCAGGAGAGGTCTCCTGGTTCTATCTAATAAGGCAGAAAAGAGGGGTATTGCTCCTGCTGGAAATGCATCAGCTGAGGAGATACTCTGCTCCCATCCATCCCCCAGCCCTGTGGCTTGTGCTCAATGCTCGGCATGAAACCATCACCCAGAGCAAGATGCTACTGGAAATTGCTCCTCCCTGGAGGAGAGGTACAGAAATGCATGGCATTTAAAGCACTGCATGCAAATACATTCAAAGCACCAGCCACTAAGCCACCCACCCCGTAGGGAAGCACGGCATGAAGTAGTGCAATCGGGGGGAGGGAGCGGAAAGAAAAAAAAAAAAAAAGGCTCTTGCACTACTTGTTCATCTAGGTCGTGGCTGGGGACAGACTGGAAACCTCAGCCGCTATGGAAACCTGCTGAGGTTTGCCTGGCTGTTGTCCAGCCGCTTTCCCGGCACAGAGTAGAGACATTGCTGGCGTGGAGTGATGTGCCTGCTGCCTGCCTCTGTGCCCCGACACCCCAGGCAGCTTCCCTGTCGGGAATCAGGTCACTGCAGCACTGATATAGAGATAATAAAAGAATTGTTAAATCCAAGGTGATGAATATCAGAGATATCTGCATAGCACAGTCATCCCGTTTCACCCCCAGCTCTGCACCGGCTTTTGTGTACATGCGGATGGGCTCAAGTGCAGCTGTAAGGGCTAATGGAGATTTGTGGAGCACTGTGCAAATTTGCACCGAGTGCTGCAATTTGGTTGCTTGACCCCAAGATGAAAGCAGGATACAGCAAAAGCAAAATATAAGGGGCCAAATTTGCAGTACACTGGAGCTTTCCCCTCTAGGGTGTCTCTGCCCAGGTAAGGAAGGATGAAGAATCCATTTGGATTTTAGTTGGGTTTTTGGAATGACTGTTTTTTCTTTCTTAAGCAGTCATCTGACTCTTTTTTGCATGGCATTGTGCTGATCCTGCCCCATGCCGTGCTGAACCTCAGCTCTGGAAGAGTTGATAGGCACAGAAATTGCGAGAATTTACAGGGTTTTGCTGACACCCTCAGCAACAGCAAAACAAAACAATAATTGAGCTCCAGTCACTGCAGAAAAAACTTGTTTTGTATAGAGATGGGAAAGAGCTATTGCATTGGACAGTCTATCTCCCAGTCCCTGCACATTGGTAGTGATTAAAACACTGTGAGCATGACAAAAAAAATAAAAAATCAGAAGGGTCTCAGAAACCTCAGTGATAAATAACTCCAAAATCTGTCATTACAGAGATATCTCTATTTCCAAATATTTAAGTCACAGTCTCCAGAGGTCAGTGTGGCAGAGCCCGACTGACACAAGGCTGAGACACTCCAAAGACCTGGTCTTGTGCCCTATTTTTGGCACTGAGAATAATCAATTTATTTAAATTTAAGCACCTGTTTAAGTCTTCTAAGATATGTAGATATCAGAGCACATAATGTCCAAAGGCAAAACAGCCAGCCTCAAACCTTAGCTCTTCCTTCAATGAACCGCAAAAGCAGCATGTGCTAATAAAAGATTTTGGTGTTAAAGAGACAGTTACTGGAAAAGGCTTTTCCTGTTCTTTCTGTAGCATGGAGGCACACTCAGAAAACCTGCTGTAGCTGGATATGTTGCACTTCTTTACCTGCGTTTCTGTATGTGCAATGCTCATGTTATGTGCACAAAGGGACCTGCTGTACAGGGGGATTGTTTGGGGTCCTCTCCCCAAAATTTAGCATCAGCTCAGGGCACAGCCACAACAATCCATTTTCCCTCCATCTTTCCATCTCCTCATCGCTGCTCCTCCAGATTTTCCTTCTCCTCCATCCACCATCCCCACTGCCATCCAAAGCCCTTCTCCATCCCTGTGCCATGGGGGATCCCGTGGTACCCCATCCCCCTTGTCCCCAGTCCTCCCACCCCGGCCACTTTTGGTCCTGTTTGCTCTCCAAGGAAGCCTGGGAGTTACCATCGCCTCCGCCTTTGTACAACTGAAAGCAATTAAGTCAATAATGATGATTTTGGATTATGCGATTTGGTGATTTCCTGCTATGAAGCTCTTGGTCCTACCAGCTCACAGTACATGCCCCAGTTAGGAGGCAACTGGCTTTGCCCCTGTTGGTGTTCAGCATCAGCCCATCATCATGAGTCCTCAAGCTCAGCATTGTATCTGCAGACTGTTTTCTGCGCCTGCTTGTACAAATGCATTTTGCACAAGCTCAAAGCTCAGCATGGAGGAAAAACTAGGCAGCCTAAAATTAGAGAAGCACGTCCATCTTATAAATAGCCCTTTGTCAGTTTGTGACCAGATTCAGATTAAGATTTTGGCTTTATGGTGTTTTCAACCCAGAACCAAAACTTAAAAAAAAACCCCAACTTTTATTAGATATGACCTAAAACTACAGCTGTGAATCACAATATCCATCCCAGCCCTGAACATAGATATGGACCTGAAGTTCTCCCATTTTCTTGTTTTTTAAAAATAGGCCAAGTCTGGACCTATGTCTTATGTGTCTCATGAAGTGCCGGACGTGGCTTGTATGAAGTTCCCTTCTCAGCATCAACAGGATGCAATGGCATGAAGGACTCCTGGCCATGTAGCCAGTGCAGGATTAGGCACCTGACACGTGTTTCCCTCCTAAGACACATGCACCCATATGTTATGATAGCCCTCTGCATTTCACTGCAGTACTGTCCAAAATCTGACCCTGGGTTCAAGTGCTATTTATTTTCATGCAACATGTAAGAGGGGAATATTTTTGCTTTTTCCATAGTCTGTGGTGTTTTATTTTGACCACAGAATGACTGATTTGGGAAGAATGATCCTGTTAACTTTCTCAGGAGGGTGGACTTTCTCCTCCTCGCCATATTAATTTATTTAATTTATCTTAAATTTGATTGCAGTGAGCACCCCTAATTAACCTGATTTTTTGCTGATAATCACTCACAATGGAATCAAATCACAAATCCGGGGATGGATTGACCGGCACACAGAAAGAAGCCGCCCTCCGTGCATTAATTCAGCGAACGGGATATAATTTGATCCAGGTAGGAACTCACGGGCATGTCCTTTTGTGTGCAATGTGTTGTGTCAGGGGCTTGAGTAGCAGATCTGTAGGTATAAAGCATTCTTTGCTCACTCTTCTTCTCTCTGTTTTTCTCTAACGTAAGTGCTGCACCTAACTACATGTGAAAGGTTCTGTCTTTTATGAAGCGGGATCTTATTCCTCCAAGAATTCTTTGCCCAATGCCAAATAAGGACAAACGTGGAAAAAAAAATAACCAACCCTTAGCTCTGGTAAATACTGGGAAAGGTTGGGCTTGCTGTCTCAAAGCCATGGCTACAGTGGTAGAGTAGCAAAGAAAACCGACCAAGGAGAGTTTGAGAAGAGCATAGGGCCAGAGTTGGCCATAGGAAGTCCAATGCATCACCACCAGATATGGCTTATGTATGGATCCTTGCACATGTACACCAAAGGTTTGTTCCCAGTTTAGGTTTCCAGGTCTCCAAGTGCAAAGCCTCCTCTGGTTAGGACAGGTGGAGACTGGGCATGTCCTTCAAAAGTCATCTGAAGAAGCCATACTCATTTAACATGACCAAAACAAGCTAATTTTTCGAAAAGCATTAGGCACTAATATGACCAACCTTGCATCCTAGAAGAAGTGGCTGAAAACAACGTTGGGCTCTGCCTTGGTTCACGTAGCACTAGAGGGCACAACAGCCCAAAGCAAAAACTGAGACTCCTGGGTAGGGAAGCATTTTCCTATAGCCCTTAATCCTGTGAGCAGCCCAGGACCAGGCCAGCAGCTGGGCTTGTTGCCCTTGAGGAGGCTTTCTGCTGTACCTGACCCAGAAGATAACTAACTACTCTATGGCTTATATTTATTGTGGCTTTCTCCATCCTGGTATTCAATTTTTCATACTGTCACACCTGGCTATAGCTCATTCCTAAACCACACATCTTCACATCACAGCATCTTCTGTCTCCCTACCTTTTCCCTTTCTTCCAAAGCTTGCCATTTTATTTTTTTTTTTTACTCCAAATTTCCTTTTCTACATCTCTTTGGGCTTTTCTTCGAACCTAGCTATGCTATAGCCAAACATCTTCTTCCTCAATGCACTCCAGGATCACACATCATCACAAAGGGGATGAGGAAATCCTCCTTCCCTCCAGACACGTCATTGAGATGAGTTTGTTGAGATTCTGCCCTCAAGCCACCAAGGAGGCCACTGCAGATTGAGCGAAGACTTAATTTCTTGCTGTGCCTCCTTGCACATCAGCTCTCACATATATTAAAAAAATGAGAAAAAAAAAAAAAAACAAATCACCAAGCTGTTCCATTGATTGTCTCTCATTAGGCTTAAAGTGGAGCAGTAAGACACCTCTGGCCATTTTCAGACCATTATTGCTGAGCTCAGCATTCCTCCAGGTGATTCGCTTCTTCCTCCAGCTGACATTCCAATGAAGATTGCAGATGACTGCAACAGTACCAAACACAACTGTCACTTTTTTTTCTTCGTTTAATGAATGGCTCAAGAGATGGAAAATTTCCACACCAGCAACATGCTCAGTTGAGCCAAACTGGGTGCAGAATAATAGCCTGAAACATCATAATGTTCCTGTTAGATTTGCTATAAGAATTTCACAGAATCACAG